>JAUKWC010123813.1:0-22124 GCA_032356245.1 Endocladia muricata
TGAGTTAAGCCGAATTGACGGGATAGCAGCGCAGATGGATCGGGCAGGATTAAGCACAGCGGTGCGCGCGCATTTGCCGCAGGCTCAACCAAAAAAAGTTCTTTGAGTCGGTGCGTTATCCGGTTTGCCACTCTACAATCGTGCGGTTTGCATAATCGAAGATTACGCCTAGCGCAACAATTTGTTTGCCTTCTGTCGCATATGGCAATGCATATTGTTTGTCTTGAATTTGAGTGAGGGCTGCGTCTACGGGATTTTCGCTTGAAACGTGACTCATCTTAAATTCCATGATGATGATGGCTGCATCCGTTTCTAAAACGGCATCGATCCGGCCAATGTTGGTCAGTTTCTCGACATCGATATCAAAGCCAAGCAGTTCCAGCAGCAGGTAGATAATAGAATGGTAGTAGGCTTCTTGTGGCAGGAAAAGCGTGTTCGGGATTCGACTAAACATAGATCTGAGTAGATCGATAAACTGTTCCATATCGAGAGTATTGAGCGCATCTTCAAACTGAAAGAGCAGTTGTCGCCCCATGCTGCCGACGTGCATGTTGAGATAGTCGGCGAGCAGATGCTTGCGGAATGATTGAGCCACCTCGTAGTTGGGATATCCAAGTTTGTAACGCAGATAGCCTAATGAGGATTGAACTTCCTTTATCGTTAAATACCCCGTTTGGAAAAGAAGAGACTCTACACCAAAATTGTCAATCTCCATTTGATCCAATAGCATATCGTCAGCAGTAATATTTTCTAGCTCGTAGGCAGCTACTCTATTTTGGCGCAGAAGTTCGATTAGAAATGTAGGAGTTCCAGTAGAAAACCAGTGATTTTCAAAGGTCTGTTTCTCTAAGAAGACGAGTGTCGAAAAAGGAACATAGACAGAATCAACGCCATTCCAAGAATAGCCGTTATACCATTTGGCAATGGTCTTTAGTAACGTTGTCTGGTCAACGTCAAAGTGGATTGCCAGTCGCGCCAGATAATCAGAAAAATAGCGCTCCAACTCTTGCTGTGTAATACCCAATAGCGTGCTAAAACGAGTATCGGTGGTTATGTCTAGCAGATTGTTTAAATCAGAAAAAATGGAGATTTTTCCATATTTAGAGACGCCAGTGATAAAGGTAAAGTGTAAGTGTCTTGCTCCTGTTGACTTGAGAACAGAATAGAGGTTTTTAAGCGTGCGGATATTTTCCTTCACGCGGTGATCATCACCCAAAAAGTCGGTGATAGGCTTGTCATATTCATCGATTAGTAGAACAGCCCGCCTTTCAGTGGAAAGCTGCACAATTAGCTCTTGAAACTTTGTTTTAAAAGTAGAGCCGTTTAGAGTAAGTCCACTAAGATGCCCCAGTTGGGTGATATACTCATCCAAAGCTTCTTCCAGCGAATTGCTTTGATAGTCAATGTCATTAAAATTCAGCAATATAACTGGCCGTGGTTCCCAATCAATTTTGTTCTCAATCCAGAGTCCTCGAAAGAGCGACCGCTTGCCTTCGTAAAGTGCGCGTAGCGTTGTTGTCAAGAGCGATTTTCCGAATCGACGTGGGCGCGCCAAAAAGATAAATCGACCCACATTCATCAGTTCGTGGATCTTCTCAGTCTTGTCAATATAAATTTGGTTGCTTTCACGCAGTAGTTCGAAGTGCTGCTCGCCGATAGGTAATGGTTGCATCGCGGTATTATACCATACCAATTTACACGCTGAATTGGCTTTCGCTGCTGGGGCCAAGATTTCACATTTCTGCAATCGCGGGAATCGATTCTCGCAAACAGGAAAGCGAATTTTGTACATAGATTATGCAGCAAGAAATAGCATTCAAAAAAGGTTTTTTGCAGTTAAATCTGAGTAAGAGTACTACTGCAATTCGATTGCGGCCATGAGCAGAAATTTACCGTCAACGATTCGTTCGTACAAAATCTCGTATCCAGCAACTTGCCAACGCACTATATCACCCCCTGCATCTTCGATTACATACTCCCCTTCTTGAGGATACCCGTCTTCAGTTTGCTCCAATCTATCCAACGCATCAAACAGTGCTGTTCCTTTAGCAAGAGATTGCGCGATGATCATTTGATAGATATCGCTAACTATCCAACGCCACGGTCTCATCTGCCACGTCCTCCAAATATTTTTTACGAATATCTTTTAATGTATAAAGAGGGAGTGAAAACCATGGGCGTGTTTTGCGAACGATTGCCTGCATTGCTTCAACATGCAGCGCAGTATTGTTCCATTCTTCAATGCTGACTAGAACGGCAGTTGGCTGAGATCTTGACATGAGTACGACCGGCCCATCATCAATGCGCGCTAAAAGTTCTTTCTGCTTTAGATGTACATCGCTGATTGGGGCGGTAGGCAATACTTTATCCATAACTTGCTCCTTACTGAAAGTAGTTTATTTTCTAAACAAAGTATGCCACATTACTAGAAGATGGTCAATCGAAGAAGTTTCTATGATAATTTCTGTGCTTGCCGCCGTTGCCCAATCAAAAATGCGGACACCGCCGCCACCATAATCAAGATCAACGCCAGCGAGATCGGGCGTTCGATAAAGACCATCAGATCGCCATTTGCACCACCCAATGCCTGCCGAAAGCGCGACTCAAAGATGGGACCGAGCACCAACCCTAACACAATCGGCACCGACGGAATATCGAGCCGATGCATAATGTAGCCGAGAAGCGCAAAGCCCAGCGCCAGCAGTGGATCCGAGAGTTTGTAGCCGCTGGTGTAGGTCCCTATCATGCTGAGCGTGAGCACGACAATGCCGATAAAGCGCGGGTCAACGAGCGTGATTTTTACAAGCCAGCGCGTGGTGAGCAGAAGAAAGCCAAGAATCACAAAGTTGGTAATCATCAGGCTAAGGAAAAGGCCCATGATAAATTCAGGCCGCGTCTCGAAAAGAGCCGGGCCGGGCACAACATTGTGAACATAAAAGACCGAGAGCATCATGGCCGTCAACGCTTCGCCCGGAATACCCAACGCTAGCAGCGGGATCATCGCGCTGGCGGGAACGGCGTTGTTGGCCGCCTCGGAGGCGATAATGCCTTCGGGGGCGCCATCGCCAAACTTTTCGGGGGTTTTCGAAAGCCGCTGCGCCAGCGAGTAGCTGAAGAATTGAGCCATAAACTCGCCTACGCCGGGCAAGATCCCCATAAAAATGCCAAATCCAGATGAGGCAAAGAGGACGCGTGGATAGCGGAAAACTTCCGTTAGTCCGGCCCATGCACTGGATGTTAATTTGGGCATTGTCGGCCTCTCATGCTTATCGATCAGCAGCGTTAGCCCCTGCGACATCGCAAACAGCCCCAACACCATCGGAATCAATGGAATCCCGCTGAGCAGCCAAGGTTGATCAAAAGTGAAGCGTTGCGTGGTGAACGCACGCTCCATGCCGATTGTGGCGAAGAATAGGCCCATGCCCAACGTCATGGCCGCAGCGACGGCCTTTTCGCGATGCGCCACCACCACAACGACCATTGCAAAGAGGGCGGCCATGGCGAACTCTGCCGAGCCAAAGCGCTTGGCAAAGTTCGCGAGCGGCAGCGCCAAGATCATCAAGACGATTACGCTACTGACACCGCCCACAAATGACGAGGTGTAGGCGAGCGTGAGCGCTCGCCGACCTTCTCCGCGCTTGGTCAACGGGTAGCCATCGTAGGTTGTGAGCACGTTTACAACCGTACCCGGTGTGTTGATCAAAATGGAGGGGATCGCGCCGCCGTACATGGATGCGGCATAGATGCCAAGTAGTAATGTCAAGCCGGTGAGCGGCTCCATAGCGAAGGTTACGGGGAGCAAAATGGCAATGGCGACGGCTGGACCGACGCCCGGGATGGCCCCGATGATCACGCCAACAATCGCGCCGGTAAAGAGAGCGATTAATACTTGGGCTTGCAGAAGCTGTTCCAGACCAGCGAGTACGTTTTCCATAGGATTGTGATGCGTGGTTTGTGGTGAGTGAACTGATGTTTTTAGTGCGTTGTTCGTGGTTCGTGAACTATTTGAGATTATAGTGATGCTGTGGCACTCGGTTTGGACGGATTATCTAGCGTTTAATAATCGCGTAGCACAACATGATTGACCATTAGTTCACGCACAACGAACCACGCACCACATACCTCTTCTCAAAAATTATTCATCAAAAATATCCGAATGTCTTTTGGGAACAAGGCGTATAGCTCCGCTTGCGGAACCCAAACTCCTAGCGCCCAGCGAAACGCGGCGACAAGCAAAATGGCAAAGAGAAATCCAGTTAGCATCCAGCGCGGGCTGCGCAGCCCCACTCGCCAAGCTAGAAACAAAATAAAGGCTAGGCTAGAAAGAAAGTAGCCGATCAAATCTAAGAGCCAGATATAGCCAATATAATAGACAAAGAATTCAAGCGGCTTGAGCCATTGAATCAACTCATTCTTGAGACTTGGGTCTACTTCTGTTTTGGATATACTGCCTGTGGAATCACCAGATGTGGAATCACCAGATGTGGATCCCTTGCGCAGCGTACGAATATGTTGGAAGCAGAGGTAGGTCGCTGTGCCGGCGATCAGTAGCAGGCTGACGGTCGGCATAAACGCTGGCTGCGTCCACCATCCTTGATTGTCTGGTCCGGCAGATGTAAGTATCGGCACCAATAGCAAAAGCACCATGCCAATCAGAAAGAAGAAGCTGTAGAAGATGCCGGTGCCGGGTTTTACTCTTGTTGGGTTCTCGTTCATATTAGAAAATTAACAGAACAAAGGGGTGACAAGATGATCCACATTTGCGTCTCATATCGCTACCCCTTTGCCTTATTACCTCGTCGTTTTTACTGACCCATTCTCTCGACCATGTCAGCAACCATATCCCAATCTCTGTCGATGTGCGCTTGCGATGTTTCTGCATCTTTCCAGTAGATCTGTGCGCCAGTGGTTGCGGCTAAATCGATGGCGGCGTCGCTTTGGAGTGCCGTTTGTGCGTACTCAGAGATCATGTCGCGGATTGGTTGTGGCGTATCTTTGTGGACAAACAGACCATTCCACAGCTCAATATCAAGGCCACCTTGCTCGCCCAATGTTTGCGTGTCTGGGCTGATGTCTAATCGATCGGCACCGATAGATGCGAGAATCTTCACCTCATCCAAACACGAGAGCAAAAGCTGAATTGTGGTATTAATCACGTCTACATCGCCAGCAGAAAGCGTAGAACAATCAAGACTGTCGAACGCTGCTTCAGAAGCAAACTCACCACCAAGATCCTGCATAGAAAGAATTGTGGCGCGGGTTGGAACAAGACCAAATCCAAAGTGACCAAGCGAAACTTCGTTCTCTAGCGAATACTCAACCAACTCTTCCATATTCGAATACGGCGCATCGCCAGCAGCGGCGATCACAAACGGATAGGTTACGAAGATGCCCAGCGGTTCAAAGTCGCCCCGTGCATAGGGTGCGTTGCCGTTCTGAATCTGAACGGTTGGAATACCGATCACAAATGAGCCAATCGTGTGACCATCTGGCTCGGCTTGGAAAACCTCGGTTGCGCCAACAACGCCACCGCCACCAGGCTTGTTGACCACGGCAGCCGGTACGCCCGTCTGCTCCTGCATCTCTTCGGCAATAAGACGAGTCAGCACATCTTCCAGATCGCCTGGAGGCCATGGCACCACAAACTGCACTGGTCGCTCTGGATAATCCATAGATTCTTCAGCCATAGATTCTTCAGCCATCGTTTCTGCGTCGCTCGACTCTGCGTCGCTCGCGGCTGGCGCGGGTGATGGAGCAGGTGCGGCACAGGCTGATCCCAATAAAACAACTAACAAAAAGGTTGTCATTAACCCTAATAATTTCTTCATCATTTTCTCCTTTATATACCGTACTATATATTGTACAGTGTCATATAATAATAATTTTCACTTCGTATTGTCTAAAGTAAAATTGACGTTTTATACCGCTGCAAAATGCAGATAATAACTAGTAAATACGCATAAAGAAAGCCTGCTAATCGTGCTGTAAAAAGGCAGGGCTAGACTAATATTTGAATAGTAAGGGGGCGTGGAACTAGAATGATCAGGAGCTAAAACATTGTAAACAGGTTCATGCTTCTCGTCAAATCAGGCGCAATAAAGCAGTATCGCAAGTTAACATTCTCTCCGTTTTGGGAGCGGTTTACTTCACATCCAAAGGGAACATTCCATGTTGAGGCGATCAGAAAGAGACCAGTTGCGGATCAAGTTGTGCGATAAATATCTATCCCCCCCCTTAGACTAAAACCCGATTCGCATCGCAAAAAT
The DNA here is from genome assembly GCA_032356245.1 of Endocladia muricata. NCBI lineage: Eukaryota > Rhodophyta > Florideophyceae > Gigartinales > Endocladiaceae > Endocladia > Endocladia muricata. The sequence goes on from JAUKWC010123813.1 coordinate 6,267, forward strand.
TGCACTTCTGTAGCCTGTCTTTAGCAGGCTTTCCGTATCAGGCTAGAATTTTCAATCCTAATTTGCCGGATCAAGGGCTGCGGGACCAAGATCTGCGGGGTCAAGAGCCATAGTAACGCCAATCATGCTGTCGCGGGTGACGAGTTTAGCAAGCTCTTCTTCGCTCCAGCCATCCGTTCCTTCGGGCCGCATAGGTAAAACGAGATAGCGCATATCGGCGCTGCTGTCATGCACCTTGACTCGCACATCGTCCGCAATATGAGTGCCAAATTCCGCCAGAACTTTACGCGGATCGCGCACCACATCGCTGCGATAGGAGCGGCTCTTATACCAATCGGGCGGCAGCCCCAAAAGAGGCCAAGGATAGCAAGAGCAAAGGGTACAAACAACCACGTTGTGAACCTGCGGCGTATTTTCAAGCACAATTAATTCCAGCCACGTTGATTCAATACCAATCGCCTCGATAGCGCCCATCGGGTTGCTACGAACCTGTTCCAAATAGCTCGGATCAGACCACGCTTTGGCAATCATCTGCGCCCCATTGTGCGGGCCGCGCCGATCCATCTTCTGATAGATACCGTGCAGCTCTGCCTGAGAAATGATCTCTTTTTCCAGCAAAATTTCGCGCAGCGCAATCTCCATGATCCGAAACTCAGTCATGTTGCCATCTTCTTCATCAGGTTGATTGGGGTGGGGATGATTGTGATCATGCTCGTGATTGTGTGCATGATTATGATCATGATGATGATCGTCACTCATTTGGACACTCTCCTTGTTTCGGATGCTGGCTCCAGCCAATGTTCAAATATCTCAACCTCCAACGAATCAACCTGCGGACCGGCATAATCCTCCCACAGATCGCGCAGTGCAATATTGATTCGGTAGAGCGGCAGTTGCGGCAAGCCATCCCGCCCATAGGCAAGCTCCTCGGGATTGGCGAAAGAGCCACAATATCGCTCCACCGTGCCAGACATGCCGCGCAGATAATATGGCGTTCGACAATGGCCGATAGGAAATGCCCGCCGAATCGTCACGCGTTCACCGCTTTTATATTTAGGCGTCAGAGTCATTGAGGTCACGCTACTCCTCTTTTTGAGATTCAAGACGCATTCCAACCTCTTCTATCTTTGCGCCTAATTCGGCATCTGTTAAAACGCCCCGTTCGAGCATAATCTGCGACATAGCCCAGATCCACTTTTCATAATAAGTTAGACGTTTGTACTTCTCTTCACCCAGTCCTTCAATGGCGCGACGTAGCTCATCGACCCCCAACAAATTCTTGGTTGCCAAAAGCTCGCGCATCGCATGGACGCGCTTTTCCCATGGCTCGTACTCATGCTCATCGGGTGCAAACGGCTCATCAAGCAGCCCCCCTAAATCGTGAACGCCACGAAATTCCGCCAGATCTTTTTGAGGCATCGCTCATCTCCCTCTTCTGTTCATCGAGTCTCTATTTATATAGCATTCTATTCTACGCTACATTATGCTTCAATAGCCCCGGCTAGCGCGCACTCAAAAATACCCAAGGCTTCATCGATCTGCTCTTCCGTCACAATCAGCGGCGGGATCCAGCGGATTACATTTTGATAGCTGCCGCAATTCAGCAGCAGCAAATTTTGATCAATACACTTTGCCAGCGTTTTGGTCGGCGTTTCGGCATCGGGCTTACCATTGGCGTCGGTAAACTCAATGCCCACCATCAGCCCGCGCCCGCGCACGTCGCCCATTACGGGATACTTCTTCTTCAGATCCATCAATTTGGTCGCTAAATAATTTCCCATCGCAGCAGCATTCTCGACCAATCCCTCATCTCGGATCACGTCGATCGTAGCGCAGGCGGCGGCCATGGCAATCGCGCTCCCGCCGCCATAAGTGCCACCGTGGGTGCCCGGCGTCCAATGCTCCATCAACTCGGCACGAGACGCAATCGCAGACATAGGCATCCCGCTCGCCAGTCCCTTCGCCATCACAATAATATCGGGTTCAATCCCGGCGTACTCAAAAGCAAAAAATTTGCCCGTGCGACCAAAGCCACTCTGCACCTCATCCAAAATCAGCAGAATACCGTGCTTGTCGCATAGCTCGCGCACGGCCTGCATATAGCCTTCCGGCGCAGGCACGTACCCCCCCTCGCCCAAAACAGGTTCTATAATAATAGCGGCCGTTTCGCTAGGAGAAGATTGTGAATGAAGAAGCAGATCAAGCTGCTTTAGGCAGAATTCGGTGGCCTCTTCTTCATCCCAACCATAATAATAGGCATCGGGAAAGGGGGCCACAAACACGGCTCCCGGTAGCGGCTGATAATCTTTGCGATAGATATACTTGGAGGTAGTCATCGCCATTGTCTGATGCGTGCGTCCGTGAAAGCTCCCCTGCATCACTATCAGGTTGCGCCGCCCCGTTGCCTGTCGCGCCAGCTTAACCGACGCTTCCACCGCTTCAGCCCCACTGTTCGAAAAGAAGAAGCGATCAATGCTCGGCGGCGTAACTTCGTTGAGCTTGCCCGCCAGTTCAATGGCCTTGGGCGACATCACCACATTCATCTGCCCAAATATGAGCTGACTGGCCTGCTCTTGAATTGCAGCCACCACTTTGGGGTGACAATGGCCCGTGTTGATCACCCCGATCCCAGAGGTAAAGTCGATTACGCGATTTCCATCGGCATCGTAATAGTAAATTCCTTCACCGCGAGCTGGCTGCATTTCGGTGAGGTGAGTCCAAACGGGGGCAAGTAGTTCTATTGACATAATCGTTCCTTTATATTTTGGCGAAGTCCAAACGGAGAGCGCCATTTAACGGCTGACTTTGCTTTGATAGGTGCTGCCCATATAGGCACTAGCTAGATAAACAAAACCAGCGTTTATAGAGCCAACCAAACCCAGTACAACCAGCCATATTGTGTTATCGATCCACGTAGACGGCGGCAGGCTTGGCTCGCCGGTGCCTGGCAATATCATAGCAATCAGACCAAAAAGCAGGCCAATAGCCACTCCCTCAAGCAACGCTCTGGGGATGCGCAGCGATTTGCGTAACCGAGACCACTCCATATAGGTTGGCACTCGAAAATAGACCAATCCGGCAGCAAGAAGATCGAGAATGATAATCCAGACAAACCCGACTGGTGGCGGGAAATCGGCCCCTGCAATCATAACGCAAAGCCAAAATATAAAGAAGATAACCGCAATAATTCGAGCTTTATTCTGTATAGTCATGGCTAATCTTCTTATGCCTCCACTTGTGACTAGCTGGCCATGCTGACCAATTCATCAAAAATATTTTGCTGCGTTATATCCTCGGCGGCGCTCATTTCTGGGTAGCGAGTTTACTTAGGCTCGTTTTCTCACAATCGAGGGCTTTACATTCTCCCACGCATCCAGATCGCTCTGGCTCACGTTATCCTCGCCACGCAAAAATTGTGCCAGATAATGCATATCGTCATGGCCCCAAAATAGCTCGCCATCGACCACGATGGTTGGCACGCCAAATGTCCCCACTTCAATCGCCTGCGCCGTATTCTGCTTGATCCGATCCTTGACCTCAGCATCCTGCACCTGCGCCAATCCTTCGGCGGGATCGATCCCAACTTGCGCTAATAACGCACCCACCACCTTGGGATCGGTCACATCCTGGCCCGTTGCCCACGTCGCCTCAAAAAGCAGATCGATCAACCGTTTGCGCTGATCGTCCGTCATCTCTAACGCCGTCGCCCGCAAGGCCAAAAGTGGATTAAATGGATGCGTTGCCGGAGCCGTCAGCGGGAGGTCTAATTCGTGGCATTTGCGCAAAATATTCTTGCCCACCCAGCGTCGCATCAACGGCGTCTCCGCTGGCCCCAATCGGCCCGATTCGTTGAGCAGTGCGCCAAATAAAATCGGCTTTGGCGTAACGCGCCGATCAAACTTTTCTGCCAGCGCGTGGATCTGCGTCCAGCCGATATAGGCATAAGGGGAGATGTAGTCGAAGTAGAAGTCCATAAGGTTCCTTTGAGTTCGTTGCTCAACTATCGGGCCTTGGCAACGTGCGCCAGTAAGTTTAAAAACACTTTACCAGAATAGGTTATATCCAGCAATGTTTATCTTGAGTTGACTTATAGAATAAATAAGAGCTAATGAGTAGTCTATATATGATGTGAAGCATCTATTTGAATGACAACCATTTGATCAGTTATTTATAAGGTGAGTTGGGAATGAATTCTCAGCCTGCTACAGAAAGAGAACCTAAAATAAAAGGGAAGCCTTGCGGCTCCCCTTTTTTTGTATCGTTGATGCTTTTACCCAAATTTTCTGTATCTTTTGATGCAGAATAGATTAGCGAACTGACCAAACTCGGACGTAATCAATCTTGGCTTGATCATCGTTCACTTTGTCGCGATCGTGCCAGATATTATATGCATACAGTCCATAATCATAGGGGCGATATGGCGCATCCATCACGAGGTGATTCTTGTCTGGATTTTGTTGCGCCGTCTCTGGCGTGACCGCGCCAGAATTCATTTCGCGAGAGATGATCATATAGTGGGGAACGGCGGGAATACGATCTGTGTCACGCTGAACCTCTTCCCCGTCGAGGTACCAAACTAGCGCGTTATCGAGCCAAAGTAACCCCACCGTATGAAACCCATCTTGTATATTAATATCATAGTCGGACGCATTAACAAAACTATTAGGCGTCCAGCTTCCAGCCGGTGCGTTCTCGTTCGAAATAACCTTCATGAGCAGCGTATCCTCCCAGCCTGGAGAGAATTCATATTCAAAGAGGTCAATCTCGACGCCATTGGCATAATCAGTATCATAGGTGTCATTGCCATCTTCGAACGCGGGCATGAGCCAGAATGAGAGTCGAAAAGCGCGCGTTTGCATCTCGGCAAACGAGACACGCATTTCAAAAAAGCTGCCCGGTCCAAACACATTTTCTACACTCCCAGGCTTGGTCTGCCAACGGCCTGTATTGGCATTCCAAGTTGCGTCCCAACTTGTCAAATAGCTGGTGTAGAATTTGTGCTGATCAAAACGCACGTTCATGCCTTTATCTTGATAGGGTCGGCGAGTTGGATCTGGATCATTTGAATAGCGTCCCCCCATGTTCAAATTTCCGTCGCGAACGTAGGTAAAGTCGTCTTGATCGGGGCTGTTGTACCAAGCACTCCAGCGTTTTCCATAGGCATATCCACCTGGCTCACCATTGGCGTTGAGATCAAAATTGCCGCTCCAGTGCAATCCATAATCGGATCCCATTTCAACAAATCGCCACTCTGGCATAACTGCACCGACCGTGCCATCAGTCTCAAATTCGTCAGAAAAAACCCTTGCGTAAGATAAGCCCGCACCATATTCACTTGCATTTAGCACAGGCGCAGCGGTACTATCGTCTGTATTGTTTTGGGAAACAATTGCAACATTGTCTATGCGCGCTAAGTTATTCGAGCCGAGGCGGATGGTCAGCGTTACTTCGCTTATGCCTGCCGGGATGTCAAAAGTCGCGGTGTGTACGTCCGAAAAAGAATCCCAGCCATTGACGCCATCGACGCTGATCACAGAGGTCGATCCCCCCATGCTCAACTCGAAGCGCACGGTGGTCGATTCGGATCCTGTGTCTGGTTTGGCGTTTGTGGTAAAAGTAACAGCGCCGCCGGAGGAGACGGAGATCTTCTGTTTAGCAAACTTGCTGACCAAATATCGACCGCTCTGATTCCATCGGGTAACGGCATCGTTGCTGGTGATCCAGCCAACAATTTCGGCATCGGTTGCATCATCAAAATTCCCGTTTGTTATGGGAGCGGTTACCGCCGACGGACCGGATTCAGTATCAGGTGGATCAGTCCCGTCGTCGTTCGAATCAGCTGTAGCAAGGGACCAGTTCAGGTCAGCATCGATAATGACGTATGTGCTAAGGTTTAGATCATTACCCTCATCATCAGTGCCGTGCCAAACAAGCTCGAACAGGGTCTCATCCGACCCGAGAGATACTGTTCCAAAATTGGCGATATTCACAGAACGGTTGCCACAAGCTGCACATAAGAGATCATTTCCATTGAGCCAGCCGCTGTTATCCCACTTGTTGGTTGCAATCGAGTTACGGCGACCAGATGAGTTGTATGCATACACATCAACCGTTGCAGAACCACCGTTAGGGCTATCCTTCCAGATCAGCGTAAAAAATGGTGCGTTCTCCTCTCGGACCTGAATCGTGGTTAGATTATTAACGGCCCGCGATGCGTTTGCCTGAGGAGTCGTGTCTGTCTCATCTGTATCGGGCAAACATTCTTTGAGGGTGTACCACGCGGTCCATCCGCTCACTTTCGACCCATCCTTGCGAGCAAGCTGTATGCGCTCGGGCATTGTGTCACCGCTAAAGGTATAGGTTGGCTCCTTTGAATAACCATTCCATCTAATATCTGTTCCATCACGATTGCTGACAAAAATTTCGTATTGCGGCTCAGGATCTTCGTCGATTGCGCCCCACACAATTGTATTTGGCTGTGAGCAATCTGCAACCGGAACCATCACCGCCAGATTAGGATCGTTAAAGCGGACCGGTTTTTGTTCGGACTTTGCGTCATTTTTTCCACCAGACTCGATAAGCGGGAGCATAACTTGTATTTCTTGTGCATTTAATTTTGCTACATTTAATCCAATCAACAGCGCAATCAGTGTGGCGATCACGCAGCGATAAAATATCGATTTCATATCAATTCCTTTAATATCTGACCAGAAAAATTCCGCGCTGTCGTCGCGGTAACAGTTCGTAAAAACGGTTGCCTTATGCTAAACCGTTGCGCGAACAGACAAGCATGGTTAGATTTTTTTGGTGGGTAGATCACAAAGGTCAATACCGTTAGGAAATTTTGTTGCCTCTAGCAAGTCCGTGACCCAACTAGCGCTTGACTTAACGGCATTGACCAGTAGGATGTGATGCCAAAGATTACATCTCTGGCACCACACCTTTGTCTTAATTATTGGCTACCGTACACTGTTCTAAAATGCAAGGCATCTGCTCTGAGCCTGTACGGTCGGCTAGTCTTCTTTATTCTTGAGCAAATGGTAGATAGAACTTTTTCTGATTCTGGAAAGGCGCTTCGACAGAGCCAACCCGCTGACGAATCACTTTATTAGATAAGGCAGCGGGGAGTTCGGTTCCGAGGGGCATGACAAAGCTGATGCGATAATCCACATTTTGCAAATTAACAAAGCGATAGCTGCCCGTGGAATCAGTCTCCGTCGAGATGGTTGTCGTCTGCCCTGCAGTTGTTACATCAATGAGGACAACTGTAATATTGGCTAACGCTGGCTCGCCAGAATCATAGTTGCCATTTCCATTTATATCTTCAAAGACCTGCCCTTCCACTATTCCGCTCTGCTCGCCAGAGGGAGAAGGAGAAGGAGAAGGAGCAGGAGTAGGCGTTTGAACAGGAACAGATGTCGGTACAGGGGTAGATGTTTGTGCTACTGTCGGTGCTGATGTTGGTGATAATGTCGGCATTGATGTCGGGAGAGGGGTTGCCAAAACTGACAGGCTCCGATCAAAGCTTGGCAATTCGACCACGTATGAATCAACCGAAGGACCACCCAACCAGTCGCTGCCAAAGAGCAGGCGCGTTCCGCTAGGGCTGATCACAACGTGTGGCTCGGCCCAATAGCTAAACTGACCACCATCATCATATGAGCGATGACGACCGACTCGACAAACTTCCCCACCGGGTGCCGAATTGACCAACAGCAACTCGTTATCGAGCAATCTTTGACCGACTTCATCAATCCGCCCTGCGTTTGCGACACCAACCATCGACACCGCAACCCAGCCAGGGTTTCGATGAGAAAGGGCCGACATGTGCGTCCCCGATGGTGGATATGGATATCCATTTTCTTGACCGACCAACGTGCGGCAGGTGCCATCGGTCATGTCGTGTGCTATCAATGCACCTGCGCCGCAGCCGCCCTGTGGACCTTCGGCAAATGCAACCGTGAAGAGCGCATCATTTCCATTTGCCAGCTGACCCAAAGATGAATGCTCTGTGCCCGACATATTTAATTCACGCACAAAATTCATATTCGTATCGAGCACGTCGTTGTCCAATATCAGTAAGTTGCCGCTTGGTGCAGTTTGAGCCGCATACCACGGCTGATAATTATTGCCCTGCCCGCTCGTGATCACGGGGCTGAGCGTGTCTGTGCTTAGTCGATAGTTAAAGAAGCGGCCAGGATTGTTCACGCAGCGCAGACCGATTAAGTCGGAGTCCCACGACATCATCTGCACATCGTTGCCCCCTTCGATGCCTTCATTTAGGGTACATATGCTATCAAAAGAGCGCACGACTTCGCTTCTATCGTTGCTTACGCTATAGCGCATCAAACGCTGGCCAGGCTCGGCGTCATTGATATAAGATGGCTCTACATAAAAGAGCAGATCGGGGTTGCTAAAGTGCCAAAACACCTCTTCTAAATCAGCAGGGCGAATATTAAGATTGCGAATGTATTCATACGTAATCCCGTCAAAAAGCTGGTGCCCAACCGACCGTTGATACAAAATCATATAGGATTCGTCCGCGTTCCATGCTTGCACGGTGTTATACATCGGCTTGATCACGGCTCGCTCGCCCGTAACGGTCGCTTCGATGTCTGTAATGCGGCGAATGGTTGTGCCAAATTCACGATCAGTAACGGTCTGCAAGTAGCCTGGTTTATCGAGATATGTCATTGGCCGCGCAGACAGATCGGTCACAAGTCCTTCACACAGCCCGCCACCAGTGTCGGATGGGGTCGTTGGTGTAGAGGTTGGCATAGAGGTTGGCGTTGATGTATTGGCCGGTCTCGGGGTTGATGTTGGCATTGATGTTGGGGTTGATGTGGCTGGATTACTGGGTGGAGAAGTAGCCGTTGGCGTATTGGTTGGGTCAGTCCCTGGGTCGCCTTGGCACAAAACGCCAGGGCTGTAGAGACTATCCAAGCTGTTGATCCAGTTTTGGAAAGTTGCGTCGGATGGCTCACACAGATCCGTTCCCAGCAGATGGAGGAAATCTAGGCTTTGTAGATTGACAAATGTGCTGGGCAGCGGGCCACTTAGATCTGTATTATTTATCAGCAGCGTTTTGAGCGTGGACAAGTTGCCCAACGCTGCCGGAACCGAACCACTAAGCGGATTGCCAGCTAAATAAAGTTTAGAGATCTTTGGCAGTTGACCGAGCGCGGCGGGGATTGTTCCCGTTAACCTGTTGTTAGAAAGATAGAGACTTACGGCCGCGTCCAAGTTGCCAAGTTCAGCCGGGATTGAGCCTGAAAGTTGATTATCTTCGAGTCGCAACCAAGTTACTTTGTCTAGATTGCCCAACGTGGCGGGGATGGCACCGGTGAGTTGATTACCGTTCATTTGCAACCACGTCAATGCGGACAGATTGCCGATTGAATTTGGGAGCGATCCGGCCAATCCGTTTTGATCAAGATAGATGCGCGAGACACGACCGGCAGAATTACAGGTAAGACCGTGCCAGTCGCATGGCGTGTTGTCTTGCAGCCAGCCATCGCGATCCGCCCAGCTTGCGCCACTGGTTGAGTTATAGAGATCGACTAGCGCATTGCACTCGTCAGCCGGAATTTCGCTCACGCTATTACAGTCAAATGAGCTTTGCGAGTCGGGGGCTGCGTATGCAACCTCCAATCCACCATGTGGCAAGACAAAAAGTGCCGTTAGAAGGAACGCAGCGAGAATTCCCCCGGTAATGGTTCTTACATTCATTATAAACTCCTGAGTTTGGTTAGAATTGTTTCTTTGGACTTAACCGAAGTGGTTTATACCACCATGCAGATAGCATAGCAGAGAGGTGTCACGGTTTTATGGCAAGTTCGTGTCAGTCCTGAAATATGGGATGTCAGTATTGAAATAGGGTAAAGTTATAGGATAACGTGGCTAATTTTTTTGGCGTTGACCGATCCACCAGCCGTAGAGTATAGCACCAATCGTTAGGGTGACAAGAACGAGGATACCACTTATGGCCCACGATATTGATACGCTATTTACTGGTACACTTTCCGTTGGTATACGGTTTGTTGATAGACTATTTGTGGACAGGCTATTTGTGGAGAAGCTATCTGTTATTACGACCTCCTGAGCCAGCGGTTGTGGTGAAACCGATATGGGCGGAGAATCTGTGCAGGAGATTTTATCATTGTAGAGGCTGTCGATGTCGGCAAGCCATAATTGAAATGCCTGATCGGATGGCTCGCACAATCCCGTGCGTTGGATATGGAAAAAATTTAAATTCTCTAGCCGCGTAAAGCTGCTTGGCAATGGTCCACTCAATGCTGTCTCATTGAGCAGCAAAAATTCTAACGTTAACAGGTTGCCCAACTGCGGCGGGATCGACCCATTCAGTTGCGTGTCCGACAAGTAGAGCCGATAGAGCGTGGGCAGATCGCCCAGTTCTGGCGGGATTGCGCCCGTCAACGGATTGTCCGACAGGTACAGATTCTCCAGCGCACTCATCGCCCCCAACTCTGGCGGGATTGTTCCGCTCAACTCGTTCTCTTCTAAGCGCAACCACGTAACTTGATCCAGCTTGCCCAACTCTGCCGGTATCGGCCCAGACAATTGATTACCAAAAAGCTGAATCCACTTGAGCTGCGACAAATCGCCAAACGTTGGTGGAATCGATCCACTTAGCTGGTTCTGTTGGAGAAAGATGCGTATTACATGCTCGGTTCCATCACACAGAACTCCATTCCACGCGCAGGGTTGATCCGTTTGCAGCCAGCCTTCATTGTTGAGCCAGTTATCGCCGTTGGTAGACTGGTAAAGGTCGATCAACGCAGCACATTCGCTGATCGGAATCTGATTGACGGTGGCGCAATCAAAGTCAGCTTTACGGGCAGCGGTCGCGAATGCATTGCGCGCATCTATTCTATGCGGTTCAGTGAATGTCAGGCCGGTTAAATTTGTATTTGTGGGTAAATCGTGTGGCAACAACATCAAGTTGAAGAGCAGCGTCAGGGTCAAGCTAATCCAGCTCATGGGTGGGGGAAATTCTCCTTGGGTAATTGTACCGTTACGTTTGTGCCTTGCGCGATACGACTTGCTAACGAAATCGTTCCGTGGTGGCGTTCGATGATGGCGCGCACGAGGGGTAGACCAAGACCGCTGCCCGCGACGGTGTGTCCATTTTTGCCGCGATAGAGTTCATCCCAGACGTGGGGCAGTTCGTCGGCATCGATGCCTATGCCTGTGTCGGCTACTTCGACGATGATTGCTTGCTCTTCTTCACGCGCGCGGATTTCGAGCGTATCGCCGGGCTGCGAAAATTTGCGTGCGTTGTCTACGAGGTTGTAAAAGGCAAGAAAGAGCAGATCCCGATCGCCGCGGATGATGGGCAGCGGCCACGGTGCGTGCGGAAGGCTGAGCCGCAGTTCGCGCTCGGTGTGATCTTCTGTGAGTAGCTCGGCGATTTCGGTGAGCAGTTCGGTTAGATCCACTTCGGTTAGATCGAGGGGGCGCAATTCGATTTCGGCTATTTTGCGCAGATCCGAGGTGAGCCGCACGAGTCGCATGGTTTGCCTAGAGATGGTTTCTAGCAGAGTAGATTGGGTAGCGGCAGCAATGCTTAAGGTAGCAACATCGCTTGATCCAGCGTCGCTTGATCCAACATCGCTTGATCCAACATCGCTTAATCCGCTATCTAAGTGTGTCTCTTGCAGCGAGGAGATGCCCGCGCGGATCACGGTGAGTTGGTTCTTAAATTCGTGGTCGAGCCGCTCCATAAAGTGCTGCCGTTCGCGTCCTTGTTCAGTGCGGAGATGCTGGAGTTGGCGTTGGGTTTGTTGTTGTGCGCGACGCGCGAGCAGGTATCCGCTGAGCGAAAAGCCAGAAAAGAGGAGGCCCGCGGCGAGCGGCAACAGGATCCAAGGAAGGGGGATGGTTAGAAGCGACGGCATGGGTTGCCACTGATACATCAATAGGGCGACGAGTAAGCCGAGCAGGCTAGGCAGCGCGAGCCAAAATGTTTGTTTTATTTTTTCAAGATTGTTCATACAGCTACGTCCACCATGGCCACAAATCGGTAGCCTTCGCCCGGAATTGTTTCGATAAATTGAGGCGTGGCAGCGTCGTCTTGCATGGCGCGGCGTAGTTCGGCGATGCGCGTATCGACGGTGCGGATTCCGGCGGGGTAGTCCCAGCCCCACACGGCGTCGAGCAGCCGGTCGCGGGTTAATGCTTCATCTGGATGGGTCATAAAATATTCGAGCAGGGCGATGGCTTTGGGTGTCAGTGCCAGAATCTGGTCGTTGAAGATGGCTTGGCGAGCGGTGCGATCAAGGATGAGGCCGCCGCTGCGCAATTTGCGCGATATGGCCAGCGGGGGTTGATCATGCCGCATCCGTCGCAGTACGGCGCGAATGCGGGCGATTAGTTCGAAGGGTTCGTAGGGTTTATTGAGATAGTCATCGGCGCCTTCTTCTAGGGCCATTGCGCGTTCTACTGCGCCGCCGACTTGCGTTAGCAGAATAACGGGCATCCAGTTGTTTTCGGCGCGCAAGTGGCGCAGCAGGGCGCGACCGTCCATGCGCGGCATGAGCACGTCGGAGACTATCAGATCTGGGGTAAAAGTTTGGATCTGTTTGAGTGCGGCTTTGCCATCTGCGGCGGTGGCAACGACGAATCCGGCTCGCTCTAAGAGTGGCGCGATAATGGCGATAATGTCGGCTTCGTCGTCGACTAGTAGAATGCGCGGCACGGCTTCTTCTTTCTGTGAGGGTATTTCTGTTTCAAGCATGTTTAAATTCTAGCATATATTGGTTTTTATTATAGTATGTGATGATGATGGTTTATTCAATTTAGAAAAGGAATTTTTTATGGCTCATAAGCTTGTTTCTCAATTGCGCAACGCCCGCAATCAATGGCTGGATGGTATTAAAGGTGTTAGCGATGAAGAAGGCGTGAAGCGCTTTGATCCGATCAATTCGATTAGCTGGATGGTTGGTCATTTGGCTGCGTTTGAGCAATTTTTGTGGGTAGAGGTTGCGCAGGGTAAGCGTGTTTCGGATGAGGTGAAGGCGTGTGCGTTTGGCAAACCAGCCTCTACGCCACCGATGGCTGATATGATGCGTGATTTTGAGGCGATTACCGAGGCGGCAGATCGATATTTAGATACGTTGCTCGAAGAGGATATGGATTCGTTTTTAGAGTTTCGGGGCAAAAAGCTTGGCGAGAATGTTGGTACATTTCTGCTGCGCCAAACGTGGCACTATTGGTACCATTTGGGTGAATCTCAGGCGGTGCGGCAGTTGCTGGGCCACACGGATTTGGTTGCGTTTGTGGGGGATATTTCGGATGTGGCCGCCTATGAACGGAATTCAGCCAAGGAATTGGTCGATAACATGGTAAATGGGCTAAATGATCACGAGATTGGCGGGATGGAAAAATATTGGAGCGATGACATGCACTGGTATGGTCCGGCGGGGATTGGGACAAAGCCAAGCTTGAAGACGTTCCAAGAGGAGCATCAAAAACCATTCTTGCACGGCTTTCCTGATAAGGAAGCGTTCGACGAGATCCGCATTGCGGAGGGTGATTTTGTGGCGGCTAAAGGCTACCAACAGGTGACGCACGGCGGCGACTATTTAGGGATCCCGGCGACGGATAAGGCGATGCAGATCAAGTATATGGATTTTTGGCGGGCCGAGGAGCGCGAGGGCGAATTAAAGCTTGTGGAGAATTGGGTGATGATCGATCTGCTCGACTTTTTGGAGCAGGCGGGCTACGATGTGGAGAAGGTGCTAAAGTTTGTTGGCTCAAAACCACCGGAATTTTTTAATGAGGTGGAGTAGTACTATCTTCCGCACAAAGTATAAAACCGTAGCCACATCTTCCAAACGAATGGTCCTATTTATGCGCGCATCTACGCCTAAATACGCCTAAAACAGGAGAAATTAATGTCAGCCACAGTCCCCAAGTCGTTTCACGATCTGCTTCAGGCGCCAACCTTTGTCATAATCTCAACCCTCATGCCCGATGGTCAGCCACAGTCATCCGTTGTGTGGAGCGATTACGATGGTGAGTATATTTTAATCAACACGGCGGCGGGTCGGCGCAAGGAGAGGAATATGCGCGAGCGTCCGCAGGTGACGATTGTTGGTTTTGACTCAAATAATCCGTTGCGCTATGTGGAAGTACGCGGCTTAGTCGAAGGGATCACCGCGGAGGGTGGCGTTGCGCACGCGGATAAATTGGCGAAAGCGTACGAGGGTGCGGATAGCTATTATGGAGAGGTGTCTTCTTTAGAAAAAGCCGAGAAGGAGACGCGCGTAATCTGCAAGATCCGCCCGATGCACGTGGTCACATACGAGGAATCGCGCACGCCCGGCAAGAGTCCATCTGCCGGGGGAAATAAGTAGCCAAATTCCACCTCAGACCAAATATCCATAGAGCAGATCATCACTCTCGATCTTCTGGTAGCTCAGCCCCGACGCTATAAATCGATCCAGCAACGGCATCAGATCCTCGCGGCGGCTCAACTCGATCCCAACGAATGCCGGTCCTTTTTCTGCATTCGTCTTCTTAATATACTCAAAACGCACAATATCGTCGCGCGGCCCCAACACATCCGTTACTAACGTTTTTAGCTGCCCCGGCTTTTGCGCAAACTCGATCAAAAAGTAGTGCTTTCGGCCTTGATAGATCAGACTGCGCTCCATAACTTCGGGGTAGCGCAGAATGTCGTTATTGCCACCACTGACGATGCAAACCACCGTTTTGCCTTCGATAAAGTGCGCAAACTCATCCAGTATTGCAATACTCAAAACGCCCGCAGGCTCGACCACCAGACCCTCGTTTTGATACAGTTCCACCATCTGCGTGCAGATCTTGCCCTCGTCCACCGCATAGACCTGATCAACAAGCCGCTGCGCAATTTCAAACGTATGCTGCCCCACGGTTGCCACCGCCGCACCATCCACAAACGGATCGATCTTTTCTAGCGTAATCACGCGTCCCTGCTGCAGCGAGATCTGCAACGACGCCGCGCCGCGCGGCTCTGCCCCTAGCACGCGAATCTGCGAATTGTGCGCTTTTATGTAAGTCGCAATCCCGCTGATCAACCCGCCGCCACCCACGCACGAACAGATCACATCAATCTTGCCCTCCATCTCGTCGTAGATCTCTTTGCCCACCGTGCCTTGGCCCGCGATCACCAGCGGATCATCAAATGGATGTACAAAAATCGCGCCCTTTTCTTCGCAGTAGATTCGCGCCGCCATATTCGCTGCATCAAATGTATCGCCAAAAAGCCGCACCTCCACAAACTCCTCGCCAAAGCTATTTACCTTATTGATCTTCTGCATCGGCGTCGTAATCGGCATAAAAATCACGCCGCGGATCGCCAGCCGCGCGCAACACGCCGCCACCCCCTGCGCATGATTCCCCGCGCTCGCACACACTACGCCGCGTAGCCGTTCCGCCTCCGAGAGATCGGCCATTTTGTTATATGCGCCACGCATCTTAAACGAGCGCACCTCTTGCAGATCCTCGCGCTTAAGATAGATATTTGCGCCATATTTACGCGATAGCCGACGGCTAAACTGTAGCGGCGTGCGCTGCACAACGCTCTCTAAACGCGCGGCCGCCGCATTGATCTGCTCGACCGTTACTGCATCAGTTTTTATCATTTTATTTTATAGGCACTTGCGCTTGCCCTAATCGGATTATCACAGAAATAGGTTAGATTTTGTGTGGAAAACTTTCAACGGGGAGCGCATTCGTTTCAACGCATATTTTGTGGACAGATAGATACTGATCAGAGCGCTCTGATCAGTATCTATCTTGGAGAATTAAAAAAGGTGACCGTTTTAGACGTTTAGCTAATCGCGCGTGAGTTTA
>JAUKWC010123924.1:0-22107 GCA_032356245.1 Endocladia muricata
CACTGGGGTTTGCCACTTTGGTAACAGAACCATCCCGCAGTTTTATCAGAATGACACCGTTAGAGACCCAAGATGAGTCAAATCTCCCCTGCTTTACTAGATCCCTTGCCTTCCGAGCAATCTCCGCCCTGGTCCTGGTCAGATCTTCATTCACGTAGAGCCTCGTTGACCACCTGTTATTATTCTTCAGTTTCGATCTGGACTTCAAGATGGCCCTTTTGTCCGCATTGCTAACGTATCGAACAATAATTGGTCGTGACTTGTCCTGGGGTCCATAGGGGCGTTTTGGAACACGGTGACTGATGTCAATGTCTTTGACACAGATATCAACGCCTACAGCTTTGGCGATCTCGACTACAAGGTTATCAGTATTTTCCCCCTCAACTTCAGGCATTCCTGATATCCTAAGATTGTTCCTCCTTGAATACTGTTCGCTCATGTCGATCCTCTCAGTTAGGGATTTAATTGTACTGTCTCGTTTATCTAACTGATCTGTCAGGGACTTTACATCAGCTGTTAGTATGTCATTCTGGGCTTTCAGAGATTTGAATTCCTCCAACATTATGGGTTTGATAGCTTGTGCCACGGCAGTACCTATGAGGGCAAGCACGTTAGTGTTTTGGAGCGAGGACATAAGTTTGTCTATGAATGGGTCAGCAGGAGCGGCTAGTATCTGGCTTTGACTCATGGTTGGATTATTTTGAGAGGGATTATCTGGCGATTCACAAGAGTCTTCACAGGAAGTATACACACACGTGCGTTTCAGCTCGAAATCTGAGTCAGGCGATGAAAATGTCTCTGTGTGGGTTCGTTTGTTAGTTGAGGGTGTATTTTCCATACAGGACTGGCAACGGCGAACAAAGGGTTGGGAGGGAGCGTATGTGGGAAGAAAGGCAGTGATTGAAAAAGTAGGTGTTGCTGTTTGCATTATGGCATAGGGGTGGGGATGAGGATGTGACGTTAGAGCGGGTGGCGACGAATGAGAGGCAAGTTGTGGGGGGACACCTTGTCTGTGCCGCTTGGTAAACAAAACGAGTGATGTGATGTGTGAGAGGCGAGAAAGCACGTGGTGAAAGTCGGGGTGGTGCGGGGGACAGGGTCGTCTGCCAGCACACGCGGAAAACAGAGACGGTGAGCACCACGTCAGCTCTTCGCGCAATCCGGACCTGGACGCATGGCCCCGATCTAGATCCAACGTTATTTTCTTTGCGACTGTTGATTTGCGATAATTATATAATATATCGGGCATTGCTGGCCGCAACAGCTTGGCCTGTTTTGTTTCTCTTCTCAATTTAAGTCGAAAAAAAATTGTCGTGAATAGAGAGAGAGAGACTGACTAATGCCTCCGCCCTCGGTGACACGCATATCCTTGCTGCTCCTATCGTCTTGCCACCGTCCCCCCTTGCTGGTGAATATCTGTCACTTCCTTCATCTCTCTCTCTCCCTCTAATCTCTCCCGTTCTGTTTTCTTCTCATTCTCTCATCACCTGCACCTGCAATCCCTGCATTCACAACATCTTTCCGCCCTGTCCCGTCCGGTCTGGTCCCGTCCCTTTCTCGTTCTCCTCTCTTCCTTGCTCTCTCGTGTGTTCTCTCCTTATGGCTCCGCGCATTAACGCCAAGCCGCCGAAAGGCACGCGCGACATTGGCCCTGAGGCTATGGCCATCCGCGAGCATGCCTTCTCCCTCATCACCTCCGTCTTTCGTTCCCACGGCGCCGTCTCCATTGATACCCCGGTCTTCGAGCTGCGGGAGGTCCTGCAGAACAAGTATGGCGAGGACTCCAAGCTCATCTACGATCTTTCTGATGACATGTCCTCCGAGACCGGAGAGAAGCTCTCCCTGCGCTACGACCTCTCCGTCCCTTTTGCTCGCTACATTGCCACCAACAATGTCACTAACATCAAGCGGTACCATATTGGAAAAGTGTATCGCAGAGACCGTCCGGCTATGGAGAGAGGCCGCTTTCGCGAGTTTTATCAGTGCGACTTTGATATTGCGGGTGTGTATCCGAGCATGGTGCCGGATGCCGAGGTGTTGGTGGTCATGATGCAGATGTTTGACGTGTTGGCCGGGCAAAGCCGTTTCCACGCGGACACCATTGGCAACTACAAGATCAAGGTGAGCAACCGCCAGATCCTCGACTCCATCTTCCGCGTGTGCGGCGTGCCAGACGACAAGTTGCGCGCCATCTGCTCCGCTGTGGACAAGCTGGACAAGGAGGACTGGCCCGTGGTGCGCAAGGAAATGGTCGACGAGAAGGGGCTCGATGGGGAGGTGGCCGACCGCATTGAAAAGTTTGTCGTGCTGCACGGGGCGCCGTTTGATGTGCTTAAGCAGCTACGCGAGGATGATGCGTTGGTGGAGTTGTGCGCGCCGGCGCTGGATGATATGGAGCGCTTGTTCACGCTGGTGGGATGCATGCGCGAGGGACAGACGGAGAGGCTGTCGTTTGACTTGTCGCTGGCGCGCGGGTTGGATTATTACACGGGGGTGATCTTTGAGGCGGTGTTGGTGGACAAGCAGGTGAATTTGGGGTCGATTGGGGCGGGGGGTAGGTATGATGACTTGGTGGGGATGTTTCGGAAGAATAGCATCCCGTGTGTCGGGTGCTCGCTGGGAATCGAGCGGATTATGAACTTGATGGTGAGGGCGGCGGAGAGGGAGGCGGAGGCCAGATCTGCGGATGGAAAGGGCAAGGTGCGCGCTACGTCAACTGAGGTGCTGGTGGCCACGGTGGGCAAGGGGACGATGGAGGCGCGACTGAGGCTGTGCGCAGAGCTGTGGAGGGAGGGGGTGGCGGCGGAGTTTTGTTTCAATGCTAATTGGAATATGGGGAAACAGTTGACGCAGGCGGTGACGCAAGGGATACCGTTGATGGCGGTGGTTGGGGAGGATGAGATTCGGAAGGGAGTGGTGAAGATCAAGGTGCTGCACACAAAGGAGGAGCGCGAGGTGCAGCGAGAAGGGGTGGGCAAGGCGGTGCGGAAGGAGATTGCAGAGATAAAGAATGGAGGGAAGGAGGGAGGAAGTGTATGAGTGAGTTTAGTAGTATGAGAGAGGGGTTTGGGAGAGGGAGGGGAGGGGGAGAGGAAAGGGGTTTTTATCTTTTTTTAAAAAAAAGATGAGAGCTGAGGCTGGGTCTCAAGTTGGGGTACTATACTGTTGTGATACAGTACGTCTATGGCCGAGACTGCAGCTACGTGTATAGATCTAATGTTATACAATCAAATAGAACAGATTAGATCAATTGCTGCACAAGAGATACCGAAAGGTTGGGATCATTCTGTCCCATACGCGACCGTTGGATAGAGCTGGGTCAGAAGTAGTAATGCGAATGGAATTGAAAGGTCGAGGGCATAAGCGACGAATGCAATGACAGAATGCAGACAGTGTAACAGTGGACGGGGGGGAGGACAAGAGATTAGCATATACGAGACAACAGAGCAGAGAGAGAGAGAGAGAAAGGAAGAAAAAGAGAGGGGCTTGACGAAGAGTTCCCGGCGTTGTGCCGATCGACACTGTTATCCCCCAGACATTCCCCCTTCCAGCCAATACCATTATCCTTCGATAGTACTGTGTCGACCATTGACGCATGCTTGTAGTCGATTGGATCTTTAACATCCATCATGGATACAAATCCTATCAATGTACTGTTGTGTGTAGCGCGGAGCTGCCCATGATTTGAGTAAAGGTACGTACATGCAAAAGATAAAGCGGCCGGCGCGGCAACACACACCAGAAATGCAATTAGATACTGTACAAGATCTAACTGAGCGCCCGAGCTAAGTTGTAGGACACCGCCCCAGTGCAAGCACGGGGGTGATGCACAAGCTGCTGTTCGTAATCGGATTCGGCAGCTTTGGAAGCCAACAGAGCCCAGCTCTCGGGAAATCACCCGTGTAACAGCGACCACGTTGCCGGCGGTGGCGTGTTACGGGTGAGTAGGGCCCATTAGACTGTGTTTGACCAGAAAAATCGGAGGAGGTTTCTCTAATAACTGGGCTTAATAGCCGGCCGCGGTCTGCAATAGTCTTCGAGGGGACCAATATCAATCGGGAGGAATGACAAAATCACTCTCGGACGTGCTCTATGAGGCTTGGATATGCGCAATCGCTCTCGGGAGCGCGGTGCAGTCGCGTATGAGGAGGCATACTCCAAATACTCAAATTTCATGACTCTCGAGCAAGTCGGCAGCTGACCAGAAATCAAATACAAAGTATCGGCGGCCCGATTGGAAGAGAGTGGCGTTTCCGTCAGAAAGCCCGCATGCGCTCACTGCATAGCCAAATAGGCCAGTATCGATCGCAAGCGCTCTACAGCATCAAGGAGAAAATAACCTTCGAGCTTAAAATCATAACTTCCAAGGCAGAAGGGGCCAACAAGGAGGAGATCTCCAACCTTGAAGGCGGAAATCCGAACGACAGAAGGTGGTGCCTTGTTTGCACTACAGGCGACATGGGTTGATGTCTGCCCCTGTGTCGCAACATGAATAGGGAAATTGTCTCCGAAGGAGGATTAGTCACACCCTGCACGTAGGATGGTCACGTTCATGAGCGCGAGACGAATGGATTTCGACCTGGTCGCCCTCAGTCAATCCTGAGTGAGGAAATGCAGCTCGTTCGGAGAGGGAAGGTGGCTCTCCATATGTGTTAGGAATAAGCCATCACATCGCTGAATGTGTACTCGACAGTTGGAGCTAGTCCCGTAACTAATACACATACTGAGTCTACTGTCGGTGCCAATGATTGGCGCCGACTCTGAATACCTAGAAGTACAATCCAACAAATGGGTCCAGAATTACTTCCAGCTCACTTTAAAACAGTCCAAAGTAGTCGGAATAATCAAAATCAGTGGTAAAATATCAAAAGAGCTACAGAATTGATTTTTCGTATTGCGACTGGCCGACGCCCTACGCACAGTCAGCGCTGTTCTGTAGTCGGCCGCTACGGCCCACTCCAACTTGAGCGAAGCTCATTAGGGGATGAGCGTCCTCAAAATACAGCGCGCAACATAAGCCAGCTCGAAGTAATCGAGCTGATCAAGCTCGTTAGTTCCAATACCGGTAAATACGCCAAGATGCATGTCCGAAGGAAAGGGATTCAGGTGAGCTACCAATTCGGAATTGGTTAGAAAGCCAAGTCCAGCATCTACGGCCAACCTCAATTCACAGGCGCCGGAGACTACTTCAAGAAAAAAGGGAGCGAAACTAACGACAGCAGAAAAGAATAGCGAGCATTTGGGGAAGCAAACAGTGTTCGTTGCGTTAGGCAACCCTCAGCCACCTGTGCAAATCACGGCTTCATTGTCAATTTTGAAAGTTATGGGTCAACTGGTTGCTGATGTTCCGAACGACATTTTCGAAGCTCTTCATCTTTCGCCAGCGACTGGCAGGTGCGCGTATGGTTATACCGTACGCATCTGGGCACAGCGTGTCCGGTCGTACGCTTGCAGGGGCAGTACTAGTGCTAAAGGCGTCGGACGCAGCCTTGGATGATCTTTGTACGCATATATGGTCTATTGTTTCGAAAATGTACTGGATTGTGCAATTTCATCGCGCAAGCTAAAGTTTGAACAAGAAAATGATGAAGCAATCAAGGATGCTGAGCATTATGGCTTTATTCAGAAGATCGTGGGACTCGCGGCGCACAACTCTACTACAATCAGGGGCTGACGTCTGATGAAGAACGGTCAGATAGTGTATAACTGCAAGGGAGCGAAAGATGAGCCATTCTCGGCGTACTTGGGATGCTCCCGATGGCTGCGCCAGACCTACCTGAACGATTGTCAGTCGCAAGACGGTTCTGACGAATCTTATAATTTTTCCGTGATTCTACTTTAGAACATAAGACTGCCAACATCAATGGGCCATAGTATCAGCAGTATGCTTGTGGAAAGGTTTAACAAGTTTTGAACTGCGGCAGGACACGCGATTGTAATTGGCCCCGAAAGGCTCGACGAGCTGTTCATATCAATTAGTGAGATTCGCGATTTCTGAAGCTCTATTGCGGCCGCCATCAGTGACAGGAGCGCCATAGAAGCTATGACGACTTGACTGGATTCAGCCATCGAAACGCACTTCTCACTTATCTGCAGCATCAGGTACAGATCCCTATGGATCAATGAGGTTCCCCGCGTTCCATTCGAGATAAGTTTAGACACGACTGTATCGGCACTGAAATACATCCAGAGCGAAGGAGAGGCCCGGCTGGAGGATGATGAGAACCGACCACGAACGCATTGCGATGGATACTCGCCGAACACCCGCATAGGAGTCCCGAAGATTGGAACAATAATGTCGCACCACGTCTGTGTTTCCGGAAATGGATGCGGACGTCTATGGGGTGCAGTACCGTAGTAAACATTCCACCTGTACTGCATATTTTGGAATGCCATGGAATGCTGACTTCCGTGGCATTCCAAAACGTGGAGTTCGTGTAGCACGGCGGGTTTTCGCATGGACGCCGACTTCCAAAAGATAAATATTTTGAACTGCCGCGTCCATGGAACGCCCGCATCCACTACCTTCAGGTCATTTCCTAGTAAAACATCCGGCTCGTACTGCGAATTGTGCAGTACACTGCAGTTCCGCATCTCACCGTACGTAACCCAATGTCACATGATGACCAATAGCCTGCCTCACGTGAATAGGCTTACCTTCGACCCTTCATACGCTTAATTGCCTTCGAACAGATTTCGCGCCACTGCACTGAAGACCGCTACGCGGAATATGCGCCATCTGTGGCTCTAGCAAACTGAGCATTATGCTCGGAGATGCTTGGATGCACTGGCTCGCCCAGAATCTTGCCGACGTTACTTGGCACGAGGTGAGGTGAAAAACTCTACGCTCATTTCTCGGACAGTACACTAATCATAGTTCATCGCAAACAAGAACTAACGTGTAATCCGCGCAAGGCGTTGCACATTGCCCTAGTGCTGCTGGACGGCCTCAGTTTAGTGCGTGCCGAACATAAGACGTTAAAATATATCGCGGGGCTCAAACGTAGTGGTTTTGTCCTTCGCGATGCAGTCGTGTAGTAATGCCTGCTTTGTGCATCGACCCGTCACTAGTTGAAACGCGCGCACGAATTCATACATCCGGCACCGCGTGGTATGCGCCGAGGTGTTGCGAACTGCAGCGCAATGCTGAGGCCTACAGTCGATTCGGCATCCTTTGATACGAAACAACTTTCTTCCAACGCTGTACGGCCACCTACACTTAGAAGCATGTGAGAAGTACAGATGCCAAAACTTCACTCCACCCTTGCCGTAACTGTGCTCCAGTTGACCGGTGCAAAACGGGAGGAACACACTTCTTGTGCTCAACAGGTCTTACACGTATCACACGGAGCGTAGAAACAAACTGAATCTCGAACCGACGTCCGAGTAGTTGTAAACATGTGCTTCGTGGCGTTGAAAAGTAAGTAGTTGCTAAGATCGCTGGGGTGTCACTAGCGACAGCGGTTGAGATCTACCCATGTGAAAATAGACCGGCAGGTGGATGCTGTTTTCAGATTAAATTTGGTGCATCTATCTGCTTATGTGTTTTTACATGTGTAGATCTGAGCCCCTGCCACTAGTGACACCCTCCTAGTCTGAGTTTTCATTACTTGTCAAACCTCTTTTTCCTGCTGTAGCGGCCCCGAAATTGCCCACTTTCCTGGGCAACCTTCCTCGCAGCTGGGCGTAAGTCTTTCTCACCCCCTATATTGTGGCCTGCTTGCTCGGAAATGGTTCTCAAACTGGCATGTAGTGTTTACGTTTGTTCTACTTCACGGTATTCAGCCACTTCTTCTTGTAGCTATCTAACCTTCCTCACTACTTCTCAGAACTGCAATCAAATCCTCGCGGTCATCGCTGTCGAAACCATCATCTCTAGGACTGATCTCCCCTACCCTACTGCTTCCGCCGACGTGCAAGTCCAAAAATCCAACCATGTCCGCGTCGTCCCCACTGTCCGACTTTTCACCTCTTTCATTACTCCTACTACTAAAACGGGCCATATCACTGGCCGGGAACTGCGGTAGCCCTCTCAGTGCGTTCACCACCTGGCCCGGCACACATTTCCCTTCCGCCATAAAGTACACATGGTACCGTACCGTCAACGCATCCGCAATGCGGTCCTCATACCCAGCCTCACCATGCGTGAGATGCCCATGCCCGAAAAACACAGAGATGGGCGGCGCAATGACCTTCTTCGTCTTGAACAACGCCGCCGCTGCAACCTGCTCGCTCTCCTCCTCGTATGCAAACACGTGTGAATAGTCACACACCCACAACGGGAAGCCAGCTGCCCCGCTCACGATTGCGAAAAAGTCCAACGTCTCCGCTTTCAATGACTCGAAAAAGTCAGTGTGCGGCACTTGCCGCGGGCAGTCCTTCCCAGTAACCAAAAACCGGCCCCCCGGCTTAGGTATGAACAACTTCGTCCCAGATATCTTCCTCAGACCGACGTAGACAGCAAACTGACGCACCCACGCATCCAGCTGCGCACGCCTTCGCAAAGCCCACAACCAATCTCCCCTCGATTCGCAGGCTTCCATCACCAGGATCCGTGTACTCGAGTAGCGGGCGATTCCCAGCTCCCGGTTTGCTGGGTCCCCCTCCTCTTCCCCCTCGTTGACAATCGAGGTTGACCGGGTCTCATTCGGCCCCTGTCCCAGTGCATTGTCCCCGTTGAACGTGCTCGCAATGAACGAGAACACCTTTTCAACGGGGGAAAGCTTCCACTTGGGCGTCAACATCAGGAGCTCGAGGCTTCCGCGCGGAATGCCGCTGGAGTCAGCGAAATTCTCAAGGCACGTGTAGCCCAAATGCTGAAGCTCACCTTGCCGCCTCTCAAGTTAGGCATATCTTTTTCCATAATCGTCACCCCCATCGGCTGGTTTCCTCTAGAAGTGTGTCTGAGGCCGGTTGGGCTTCCATATGTCCGGATCCAAATCGATACCCTCAAGCTCGGTAAAGGAAACGTAGCTCCCCATGAAGAATTGAAGCCGATGCATGGCTACGACGTCCTTGACGGAGAGGTATAAGTGCATCCGGTGCTGAATGGGTATGTGGATGGGACGCAGGCAGAGCATGGGGTGCGGGTCTTTCGTCATCCACAGCTGCAAATCCTTTTCTTTGTGATCTGGAGGGTCGATGTATGCCGGGGTTTCTCAAGTGTCGGGTGTTTCTTCAAACAATACGGTCTCGTCCACAGTGCCGACCGGCAGCTGGATCTGAACCTTGTCGTCGAACACCTACGGGGCACCTTCGGGTTGGCCCGTGACCTCTTGGGCCGCCTTAGTCTTCTCAGCGACCCCTCGTCTCGACTGCCCCACTGCCGTTTTCACTCCACCAGACTTCCCCGACTACTCAATCTCCACAAGTCGAGGCGTTGACCGTGAGGAGGGCGTAGCCGTTGTCTCCGTGGCAAACGCTTTTGTCGCGGGCATCACTACTGTGGCATTCCGCACTCGGACTGCAGGCTCCAGTTCAGTCGCGTGGTAAGCACGAGCACGCTGGACAGAGCGGCGTCTAGAAGGCACAGCAGCTGGGGTCGTCACGCAAACCGGGGTGGCAGGCTTGCTGAGCTCGGGAGCAAAGTGATCAGTTACCTTATTCGCGAAGCGCGTAGCATGCGTCTTGTTGTGCTTCTCCAGATCTTCTGCAGAGTCGTCGTCTCTCTTGGTGAAGAGGCGCATCTGGGTCAGGTAGAGCTCTTTGACGGAAATTCTGAGAGGTTTCGATTGAGCAATGTCAGTCCCCAGCAAATCGTCAGAACTCAGACCCTTTCCCTTGCTTTACTTCTCGAACAAGTCTAGGAAGACTTGGAAAGGCTGGCACGAGCACGCGTAGAAAGCTTTAGATTCAAACTTTCCGTCGCGCTCCGTGTTGTTGATGAACCGCGACGTGGAAGTCATAAACAGAGCTACGACTCGAGGGCTCTCTGACCGAAGGTGCCGGTCATCAAGGTGAGTGATTCCGAGCTCCTCAGAGGTCGAGGTGTGGAAGGCCAAGCCGCGCAGCACTTTCACGAGGGCTGAGTCTCGGAGGAAAATCTTCGCTACGCGTACGTGGGGGCGGTAGGCAGACAGACCGGTTGCTGGAAGCAGAATGGCCTCGGTCATTGCTTTCCCAGTTACCTTCTGAATCAACGCCAGTAGGCCCATGTCGCCCTTCACGGCGAGAGCCTGCATGAGGTGGATGAAACTCATGAGGTAGTGGACGAACGACTTGTCGATGCGAACCAGTCCGGCGGAGGTGTTTTGCTGGGATGCGTCAGGCATGATTTCGGTATCCGTCATGCCCTGTTCATCCTTTCGGCGGATAAGATGAACGCGGAGGCGCTCGCGAGCTCACGCCGTGCCGTCCTTTCCCTCCTTCAGGCTAAGGACAGCTTGGCGTCGATAAAGGCCGTCCACTATAGCACACTTGACACCATCGCGCAACACCGCGCGGTCTTTGATGATCTCTTCAGCGGTATCTGGTAGAGAGGGATTGTCGCACCGTTGCACTGTGACCGATATGACGCCAAGGTCGTACCTGTAG
This sequence comes from Endocladia muricata, assembly GCA_032356245.1. Taxonomy (NCBI): domain Eukaryota; phylum Rhodophyta; class Florideophyceae; order Gigartinales; family Endocladiaceae; genus Endocladia; species Endocladia muricata. The sequence continues at coordinate 10,534 of JAUKWC010123924.1, forward strand.
CCGCACTCAACCATGGTGGTCTGGAGGCCGTCGACGGTGGCGTCCGTGCTTTCGCGAAGAACGTGATGCGGCTGTAAGGTCTCCGCTATGTATATGCAGACCTCCGTGGACTCGTAGTCGGCCTTTGGGAAAGTCTGACACGACACCAGCTGCTCCTCGACCTCCACGGCAACCACATCGGATTTCTCACCGTCCGAGCTCTCTAGAGCTGGAGAGTGGTCGGACGAAGGGCGCGCCTGCGCGGAGGCGTCACCGCTCTGGCGTTTGCGTGGTGGCGACTCCCACAGAGAGGGCGGCACGCCCGCTTCGGCTCGGAACTCCTCCGCAGTCGCCGCCGCCTGCGATTCCGGCTCCGACTGTACCGCAGGCTGCGACTCATTGACCGACATGAGCGATTCGCGGGTGAAGGTCGTGACGGAGCGCTTGTCAGTCGTTCCGGAGGTACGCCACGTGCGAGAAAGGATCGACAATGGGACTGAAGGAGGACGGAGTTTATAACGAGAAGTCGGAGAACACGAGAAAGGATCCGTGTGCGGGGGAGGTCGCACGGGTGATGGTAGAGAATGTAAAGACCAAGAGAAGAAAGTCGTAACGCGGGAGGGGTACGGACACGACGGCCAGGAAAGGTTGAAAGGACACGGTTGGCGGCAAATTTCGCCGCGCACAACAAGAAGCAATTCTGACAAGGCCGCAGTAGCTGCATTTCACGTTTGACAAGTATTCATCTTATAGGATCTGTCGGGTATCACTAGGGACAGCGGTTGAGATCTGCACATATGAAAAGACATGGGAAGATGAATGTTGTTTCTCAGATTAAATTTTGCATATCCATCTGCTCATCTGTTTTGACATGTATGGATCTCAGCCCCTGTCACTAGTGACACCCCCTCGCTCCCCAAATAATCTACTTATTTTTTCAAGTTTCGGGAAAGGGGCGCCACTGTTCGTAACTGCTGTTACGGACCAGAAACGTGAGCGTGGGGGAGTATGTCGTGCTCCCGGCCGCTGCCCTCCCTGTCCGCAATACAAATGGCACACACCTGCTCCCACAGCACGACACCTCGAACCCTCCTTATACCGATTTATCGACGCGGTCTCCCCTGCTTTCCTTGCTTCGTCCTCGTCTGTCCTTCCTGTAATTCGATCGACGTGGAGTGCCTTGCTTCGCTTGCGACGCTCTGCTCCTTTCTCCTTGCATCCGCGTCTTTCCTGGGGTTCTCGCCCTCTCTCGTTCCTCAGCGCACTGTAGCTATGCCGTCGACTGAACTCGGCCGGCCCGTGACAGCCGGCGTATGCTTGCCTACCTTCATTGCCGGTCTCTTCTCATCCGAGGTAAACGCGAAGTTTGACCTCCCGAAGTTCCTCATGTCGGCTTTCCTGCACGTTGTCATCGCAGCAGACAACGAGGCCTCAATGACGATCAAAGAAATGGCAGCAGTGAGGAGCAAGCAGCGCAAACCTGGCAGCGACTTCCGCACTTTTATCGAGAGCGACGACCCGGTCTCTCTCGAGCTGGGCCGCGAGCAGATGAAGCAGATAGGGCGCGCAGCGCTGTTAATCATGTTGCTGAATCGAAAAGACAAAAGGATTCGTGAGATCGCAAATTTGGCGCTGAGACAGAAGAACTATGGGGTGTCCCTTATTGTTGGCACCAAGATGACGTCCTGTAAGGTCAGCAAGGTTCGGGATGCAGTTCCGCCAGAAACCTTTTCTGTTGGCCGCTCTGGAACCTTCGAGGATCTGATGTTCTTCCACGCGATCAGCGTATGCCACTCGAGGCGCGGCGGGAAACGTGTATTCACTTTGAAGAAGATAAATCGAACCGGAAATTGTCTTGCGTTTGCTGTGCAGCTGCTAACCCGGGCGTGGACAAAGCTGCCGAAGGTAGTGGGAGTTTTGGAGTGCGAGGCGTTAGTTGGACCGTTCCTTCTGTTTCGTCCGCGCATTCAGCACCTTCTGGCTTTGAAGTCACGCGCCGATGGCGTTGCACCCATCACGCTGGAGACCACGCTGCAAGGGAATGAGGTAGCAAGTGTGGAGGTGAGTGCGAGCAGTACGGTAGCTTGATGCTGAGCTGCTGAGAAGGATGCAGAACTGCGGGCGGTTACCAGTCTGTTCCTGTCGAGCTTGCAAGCCAATCTTACAAACGAAACTTTGTACGATGTCAAGCACCGCAGCAACTGGCCGTATCTGGACCGCTTGAGTCGCGCGATGACCACTTGCCAAGGGTGTCTGCCGACTTGAGCGGCTTGGCCCAGGATATGCGGGATGCCTTCCGGTTTCAGCGTGAAGCGTTTGAAGACGATAGTGCCTGTTCAGAGGTTATCGAGGTGGACTCGGAGTTGTCGGATGCCGATTCGGAACACAGAAGACCGCGTCGTCGTTGGCGGTTGAGACTGTCCAGAACCACGCCTACTTCGGGACTATTCTCGCCGCCTCCTCGTTCTTTGTTTTCCCGGCTGAAAGAGAAGATGGAGCTCAAACTGCAGTGTAGCGACATCGAAGCGGGGGATGTGGTGGCACATAGTCCCACGGGGTAAGCTAGTGAGGCTTTCCGGCCTGCTCTCAACACGTTATTGCTGGAGCCGAACGACCCCCTTCGCTAAGCACCAAAACCAGCCAACCGTATCAGCACGTCTCCACCGCCGCAGGAGGTGTCGGAAGAGTCGCTCCCCGAGGAGAATCCATTGACGGACCTTCTCGCGGAGTTGCTCGACATGATGAAGTTGGACCGCCGTGTCCACAGCGGCACTTTCCACGACCTCCTCAATCATCACACTGACGACTCCGGTGAGTGCCTGGAGGGTAAGGCTCAGCTGCTGGTGACGGATCCTCCGTTCAACACCAGAAGCGAGCAGGGTGCGGACAACTCTGCCCATGATGTAATCACCCACAGGCACATGGACGCCCCCGTCCCAATATGCGACGCACAGCTTGCTAAAACCGGCCACGGAATCATTTTCTGTAGTGGTGTACAATTCGGCATGTGGCTTTCGCGTCTCAAGCGGTACAGCCGAGAGGTGTACGACAAGGGGAGTGACGGGGCCAGTGCGACGAGAGGGAGGCGGCAGAAGGACTTCTTGTTTAATGTGGAGGACCAGCTGATGGTCCACGTCTGAGCTCGAGGTCACTACACGCAAAACCCGGGCATAAAAGGATGTGGCCACGCCACAGCCACACAATGGGCTGTTCACTTCAGGCGGAGTAGTTTGCTGCTTGAAGTGCAGTTCGCCCGGGTATGCTACCAAAGCAACGGGTATGTGCAGTGTTCGCACGCAGCCTGGACAAACTGTATGGATGGAATCCAGCGGTTGGAGCCCGGAGGGGTGGTGAGAAGAGGTGACGAAGGGAGTCGCATGAAGATGCTTAGGCCTGATGAGAAGAGCATCAAGCACGTGGGCGAGCTGCTGTTGCAGTATTCGACACTGGGGGACCTTGTCGTGGACGTGTTCAGTGGTACCTGCGCAACTGCAAAATCATGTCTAGGGCTTCCCAGACATCCCCGTTTCGTGGGGTGCGAAGAAGATGACGACTGCGTCAGTCAAGCTCAACCGAGCTTGGTCCACGCGTCTTCCGAAAGTGTTCTGAGCACCGCGTGCGACATTGGTGGCTTTCCGCGGGCTGTGGAGCTTGCCACAAGGTACTTAGCCGGCGTGAAACGGAACGTGTCTGCCAGGAGGGGGAGCAGCCCTGCGGATGCTCCTGCTGGGCGCCCTTCGTATCAATGCCTACCGGACGACATAGCCCGCTTTATGGCGACCTACGCTGGGGATCCCATGCTTTGCCTGCGCTATTCACGGGTGCCGGTGGACAGCTGGCAGGCGAAGTACCACGGCCTGCTGGACACGCAAGACCCGCTAATATTACGGGCGGTAGAAGCGATGGCAAGGTGTGTGTTGGTGCGTCCGTTGACGTTAAAGTACGAAGGTGTGAGGCTCGGGGTGTTTGTAAACCGCGTCTTCGCGAAAGGAGGGACGATCGTCCCCTTCTATAGGACGCCCCTTTACGCAGACTTGCGTGAGCGCACCCGAGAGAAGACAGAGACGCACGGAGGTGAACTTTTGGGGGTTGACAAAGAACGTTCCAACCGGGTAGCTGTTCTCGTGGAAACGCGGGCGGAGTCCCGTGCAGGTTCGAGACGTAAGGTGTACCTTGTACTGGCACCATTTTGTGGGGCCGAGTTTGTGAATGACACCCGGTACTTGCCTGAGTATGAGGAGGAGCGAAATAGAGGTACTTCTAGAGCGCGAGACACAAACGTGTAGTTTTACGAGCATCGAGGGGAATTGTCGCAGAGAGCTCTACGCTCACTGAAGACCGTTACGGTCGGTGCGACTCGTGAGATTCTGAAGGCTGACGAGCTGTTCACAAACTACGGGGATAAGTTTAGGTTGTAAGTACTTGATAGGATCTTCCAGAGTAGCGTGCAGAGCAATAAACTTAAACATTGCATGCCAGTTCGAGAGCCAGTTCCGGACGAACAGGCCACACTAAAGCAGCTAAGAAAGATTTCGGCTCAGCCGCAAGAAAGGTCGCGCAGAAAAGTGGTCGGTTTTGGGGCCGTTATAGCAGGAAGAAGAGGTTTCAGAAGTAATGACAATTCAGACGAGGGGGGTTTCACTACTGAGAGGGGCTCAGATCTATACATGTGAAAACACACGAGTAGATAGACGTGCGAAATGTCATCCGAAAAACAACATTCATCTGGCCATGTATTTTCACATGTGTAGATCTCAGCCCCTGTCACCAGTGACACTCCCCTAGTCTGAGTTTTAGCTACTTTCTAGAATACCTATTCGCAGGTCCTCAGCCCCTGCTTCCAGTCCTGCTGTTGACGCTTATAACACTTCAAATGTGGGCAGGCACTTTCCGCGTGTGCATGACTTTACAAGGGCCCCACAACCAGTGGTCGCCGCTAGCTGGCACTTGTAGTGCTCAGTTCAAAACAACTGCGACGTACTTTCAGGACTTTTTCTTCTCACCAAGCCTCTGTCTGTCCTGTCCTCCCTATGCCGTAGCTCTACATCGATGGTTCCGCCGGCCAGAAGGGCTAGAAGGGCTGCTCCGATGCGACGATCTCGCAAGCGCACCCAGGAGCAGCGGGAGGGGGAGGATGATGCCCTGCCTGCGCCTATCGTTGTGACTGCACCGAGCCGCGAAGGTAATGCGACTCAGCGCCACCCGGCAGGCAGGTTGATGAGGGCTGCCCCGCCCGAGAAAACGCCGGCGATATCTCTGCTTGGTCCACACGGTGAACAAGCCGATAGTGCCACTGATCTGGCGACTCACGGTGCTACTATAACGCTGGCAGCTCCACCAGGGCGTGCTGCCAACCAGATGCCTTCTTGTCGTGCGTCTATTTATTTTGTCTGCAGTTCGATCACACCCACCTTCACCGTCCGGGCCGGAGCCGCGTCCGCTCCGCGCGTCTGCACACACTATGTTGCTGCCCCTTTGCGGTCTCATATCCTATGTGTGGTAGAGCAAACACATTGTGGGACCCTGCGTCCTCCTGGTGCATCAGGGGTGACACCCTCTTCGTCTCTACCTCGGCCAACGCCGTCCCGGACAACCGTCGAAACTTCCGCTGCAGCTCGCTCACCATCGATCTCGCGTGAGCAGATTGAAGAGCTGCAAACGATGCTTGCTGAGCAGATAAACAAGGCCAGGACCCAGGAGCAAGAGATTGCCGGTCTGAAGACAAGGAAAACGTACGTCAGGCCGTTCAAGGGCTTCTTGAGGTGCGGGTGACGAGTGAGGCAACGCTTTCAGAATTCCTGCGACAATAAGCCGAATTCGATGATGTCAGGCAGAAGAATGAGAGCCTACGCGTGGCTCGCCGGATTTCTGGTGGCACCCAGCAGGCCGCACCTCGTGCCGAAACTGGACGTCGTCAAGAGTCGCAAGCGTGTGATACAGGTGAGCGCAAATTACATCGGTGTTAACGAGGCCCATCTAGAAGCAGACTCTGCAATGGTGCCGCCGCCAAACTGCTGGGCTGGACCCACCAAGTTCTGTTCCAGTCCGGAACTGGGCGGGTCGCAGTGAGCTATGCGTGGCGGGGGAGCTTTCAGCGGACGGCCTGGAGGGTGTCATGCCGATTGCACCAATGGTTCTTGCCAATCGTAAGGAGTACTACACGCGTTCCTACTACGATGAGGCGACGGCACTAGTTGAAATGGTGCGTGCAGAGCTTGGCACCGGCTTCTGGTCATCCTTGTTTTCGGACGCCGAATCCCGCCACGAGTGCGAGGAGGGCGTGTCAACACACTGTGCTCTATGTGCAAGGATGAGGCAGCCAATCTCTGACTTGATGAGCGCGTGGAAGAGAAACGCGAGGGACAAGCTGTTCCAATGCCTTGGGTATTTCTTCTTGATGTCGCGGGAGACCACGTTTGTATCGGATAGCGAGGGGGCAGAGTGCTCATCCCAGGCACTTGAAGCGCGGGTGAAGCTGATGGGTTCAGAAGGGGAGCAAGAGATTCCAGACTTCTCATGGTGGCGACTCAGAAAGGTCGAGGATCTAGCATACGGTGATTACTCTGTACCTAAGGAAGTGTGCGGTCTTCAGGAGCACGACGTGCTGTTTGGAAACTTTTCCGGTGGTCATGTCCTTTACAAGTTCCGAGGGGACCATGCTGAACAGGATGGCACGTCCTCGTACGGGTCTATCATGCAAATCGCACACCTCGACGTCCGGCTGGCAACAGTGGTATCCTGTCTGCAGCATACTGAGGGCCGTGGCGGCCCGCAGTAACGCACTTACAGCCTGACCTTTTCCAAGTACCTGCCCTTGGCAACCGTGCAGATACTATGTAGCGTTTGCAGTGTTTTATGCCGCATTGTTCCGCAAGAGATGTTTCAGTATGGTTCTACTGTTGAGGGAGCATTATGTGAGTCGGTGAATGAGAAGATGGAACGGTCTGGTGAAGAGGATGGCAAGGATTTGTTTGCAGGCGCCCCCGAAGGAGCCACAAACGTGGTAGGGGTCGCTTCAGAGAACAAATTTTATGTGGCGGTACGAAAGATTTGTGTTTCGCACAACATCTCCAGTATGCTTGGCGGTGTTGTCGATTGCTACGTTGCACGTGCAGAGTCAAGTGGGGGACCGTATGAACTTTGCAATGGCGCCTCTTGCCTGTCACGGATTCTGGCCACCAGTGTGGATTCTTCCCCGCGCGCTGTTGTTGGAGCAGAGGACGAGTAGTTTTCGACGCACAGAGGAGAGAGAAGGAAGGAAACCGTCCTTGTATGTTGGTAGCTCACGAAACAGATTGTAGTTTTCTCGTGTGTTTAAATCCAGTGCAGAGAGAATGGTGTGTCGGTTGGAGGGGAGGGTTCAGGTAGGACCGGCCGTTCGTCAGAGTCTCTTCAGAACGTTGTTTTCGTAGAAGGGATGGTAGAGCCAGTGAAGCTGAGGAGTCGAAAGGGGGATGTGCAAACTTGACCGCACCACGTGAGCTGTCCCAATGATAGCAGAGGCCTTGCGCAGGCCAAAGCAGGGAGAAGCAGGAGCTTGACGCCCTCATAGCTCCATCTCTGGGAGCGGGACGGGATCATCTGTGCGAGTTACATTCGCATCTGTAAACCACCGCAAGCAAACGCAGTGCAGAGTGTCATCAACAGCATCGATTGGTGGAATATAATCCATGTACCAAACGAACTCATACTCGGTAGGCTGCAGTGATTCACGGTCATGCATATAGAAGAGGGATAGAATGTGGGCCACCCGTACAGTGTGTGTATGTTCTTCGTAGTCAGCGGCCAGGAGCACGAAGCTGAATCGCTGCGGTTTCGTCGGGCTGAAGCCGCCTTTTGCATAAACGCGCTGAATGACATGGTTCTGCATCGGGTCGAGTCGAATGAAATTCAGTTTGGGATCATAATCGTTGACGGAAGTACAGAAGCCGCAGAGAACGTCACCACTTTTAACCATAGTACCTTGGAGAGTGCCACATGTGTGGACCAAACATTGCTGGGGCAGCTCGGCGCGGACAAGATACAGCAGCAGAGTGGTGCCCTCGTTACAAAGCTTGACAAGAAGGTCGATGCGAATTTCAGGAGCTTCTTGGCGTGGTGATTGGAGCACCGCGGCGGTGAGGCCTTCTTCGTTTCCGAGAAGCGAGATGGCGAGGGTTCTTAGGTGAGCGAGCTCGCGAAGGTACATTCTGAAGCCTTCCTTGACAAGACCCGCCCCATGCCTGTCGTTTAGGCGCCTGTGGAGGGTTGTGAGGCGACGCAATTGGGAGACGGAGCCGACTTAAGTCGGAATGGTAGCAAGTTTTTCGGAGTGCTGGATTCAGGGGGACGGTTTCGTCCATGGCTGTTGTCCTTCGCTTCGAGGTGCGGCGGTAGTCTGGCTTGAAGACAGTTTGAGCGTTATCATGAACACTGGCATCTAGATCTTGTAGGCCTCCGAAGTTGCGGATGTCATCTGCAAGGTGGGTGAGGAGATGAAACTGGAGGGTCATGAGCCTGGTCGGATTATCGTCCCCAGAGTTATAGAGCATGGAGCCTTTAAAAGTATTGACACGGTCCTCTAGGTTGTGAGCCTTGACAAAACTCCAATGCTTCTCTAGTGCCTGTCTTGAGCTCAGTAGTAGAATGTCTGAGTACTGACCGCAAATAGATGCGAGGGGCGCGGAGTCAGCGTCATCATAGGAACAATCTACATGATTCCTGCGATAATTGGAAAGACCATATCAACGTAGTTGTAGTGTTTGGGCTCCAGCGTGCCGCGAACTCCTTCATTTGTGTAGAATCCGTTCAGGCGACTGCCTTTTTCGGAGGTGGAGAAGTCGACGTGTAGGTCGGGAACGTAGAAGTCCCTGTGAATGGCAGCCAGAACTGTGTGAACTCCACGAAGGGTAGCTGTGCGGACGGTTCTGAACTGTGTCCGACTGTTGCCGGCTGAAGCTTCCGCTGTGAATAGGAACGGGGGGTCGAGCTAGAGAAACATGCAGGTCTTGATTAGCTTGGAGATGCCGAGGTGGAAGTTGTGCAGCGGTTTGAAACCGAAAATAGAGTGCATGTCTACATGAGAATTGGACGGAGCAGGTGGCATGTTTCCAGAACCGATGGCAACCTCCCCGGAGAGGAGGTGGCGAGTCTCTGCTGCGCCTGTGCGGTGGCAACTCGTGCCTGAGCCGGCCTACCCTGCAATGCATGAGCAGCGGCGTCGGCCTCGAGGTCGTCCACCTTTCTACGAAGAAGGGTGGCGGACTGCGTGGTGCGCGGCGGGAATGACGCGGATGAAGTGAAGAGATCTGAACGTACTTTGCAACGGTGCCAGAGTTGGCTAGTTTTTGTGCCTGACCGAGTGCCGATGATGTCCTTCGCCTCGGGAATGTCACAACAGTAGCTAGTGAGGACTGGGTGACATTTCCAGAGACGATGGTAGGCATCTGAGCGTGTGAAGCCTAATAGGGCTTTTTCATAAAAAGGCGATAGCAGAGAGTGCCGGGCGGAGTGTAGTATGGAGTTTTTAGTGTCTAGTGGGCGAGTAGTCGAAGAATATGGAAGGACATCAAAGTTTCTGTCGTCCACGGTGGGGAAGAGCTGGATAGGAAGATAGCCAGCGACTTTGTGCGGGGATATTATGCAGCGTCCGCGGAAAGCGGCAGTGAAGTTGAGAAGAGCGAGATGCACGGAATAGGTAACGAGCGCTCTGTTCTTAAGTTTAGTGACGTTTTTATCCGTATAGATCTGTATGCAACCTACAAATGACTGGGTTCCCGACGTCCAGGTGTCCCATATGACACCCTCGAGCTCGCTACCCATGACTTCTTCCTTGATGTCTTGACAAACTCGTCGGTGGACATCAGTCTGCAGGGGATGTGTGAAGAGATGCGTGTCGCTCTGCGGGGGGTCACGACAAGGGCGGCAGTAGCAAGACTCTGTGCTAGCTTGCGCTACTTGCTTTCGCAGGATGTCGAAAGGGTCCCGGGAGTAGGCAGTTCCGAAGGACATACCGGTGCGGTCCAACACACGAGTTGCGGAGAAGCACTGATGGTGAAGCTCCTTCCCAATAACAGCGAGTGTGGGGGAGCGACACTCTTGTGAGGAGCGAATGCGGTCTCCAAAGCGGTCGAGAGAGAAGTAGGGATCCCTCAGGATAGAGATGATCTCGTCAACGGTGCGCGGTCCGGCAGTCCTCTCTACTTGGACAAGAGAAATTGCGATAGATTGTATGAGGAGGTCTGTCTTACTTATGGTCGGTTCTGCATTAGGGTGACACAGGAATGGGAGCAAGGGAAGGAGAGGCGCCCGAACCCTCATCACAAAGGACGTTACCATCGTACTGGACAGGAGGTTCTGGGGCGGTTGAACCTTGCGGAGGAGTAAGAACGAGCTCGATAGGTCGGTGTGTTCGGAAGTGACACTTTTTCTCGTGTTTGGAAAAGGAGTACGCGTCGGAAGACGAGTAGACGCAGTGCCGATATTCTCAGCGCATATTGAGGGCTGGCAAGGACGGCTGCAAGGAGAAGGGGTGCCACGAGGAGTGAGAGAACGGAGAGGGAGATGGTTTTCCACGGGTGGAGCTGTCTTCTCATTTTCAGTGGGTAAAAGACGGTAGGTTCGCTTGCGAGCACTCCCGCGTTCACGAAACGTAGTGCAGGTCTCGTGTACGTGGGAGTGGTCAAGGTGGAAGACGGGGCCTGCCATTCGACACACACACACGCTATTGGCAATGTCAACAAGGGAACATCATGCATTCGCTGACGGGTACTACAACGAGAGGTGGGAATCGAAAAGTAGTGATACTGTAATATCTCTAATTCAAAGATTTTCAAACTTTCGTACGGTCTAGGGTAAGTTCATCTAAGGTATTTTCAAGGCACGGCGGCGAAACTATGGAACGCAAGATCCTGCCACAGGCCCTACTTCAATCGCAGCGACACGGGACGCTACCACGTCAAATCTGCAAACGTACTCTGCAGTGAACTGAAAGTACTAAGCGACAGTTTTTCCTCGTGATGCGACGGCGTGCCCAAGTAAGCAGTGCGTATTCGAAACGGTATTCGCACGGGCGCAAAGGTTCTGAGCGGGATAGGAGGCGTCGTTAAAGAGTGTTGAGACGTGTCGTATGCAATGCGATGCGGGGAGTGCGTGCTGTTGGAGGCGGAGCGGGTGAGGGATTGCGGGTGATGATGGGGTGGGGTGTACAAACCGGAAGGGATGGTGGGTTGGAGGAGTGGCATCGTTGAAGAGTGGCATTACGTATGGAATGCGATGCGATGCAGGGAGTGCGGGCTATTGGAGGCGGAGAGGGTGAGGGAGTGTGGGTGAGGGAGTGCGGGTGATGGCGAGGTGTGGTGTGCAAACTGGAAGGGGTGTTGGGCGGCATGGGTGTTGTCGTTGCAGAGTGGCGAGACGTGTGGCCGGGACGACGCGACCGAGCCGACCGACAGCGACGGCGACGGGGCGCCCGACTTCGTCGACGTGGATTCGGACGACGACGGCATCGCGGACATCGTCGAGAACGCGGGTGACGTGGTACGCGACACGGACGGCGACGGTACCGTCGACCGGCTCGATGCGGATTCGGACAACGACGGGATCGCCGATGCCGTC
>JAUKWC010124035.1:0-22070 GCA_032356245.1 Endocladia muricata
TCCATCCCAATATTCAACGCACTGCCTGCTAATACCGGCCACGGATTCATTGCCTATAGTGGTATACAAATTGGCGTGTGTCTTTGGCGCCTCAAGCGTTACAGCCGAGATGTGTACGACCAGGAGAGTGACGGGGCCAGTGCGTCGAGGGGTGGGCGGCAGAAGGACTTTGTGTTTAACGTGGAGGACCAGCCAATGGTACACATCCGAGCTCGAGGTCATTACATGCGAAACCCAGGTATACAAGGATGTGGCCTCGCTTCAGTCAGGGAATCGGCCGTTCATTTTTGGCGGAGGAATGTGCCGCATGAAGTGCAGTTCGCCCGGGTATGCTACCAAGGCAACGGGTATGTGCAGTTTTCGCACACTCCCTGGACAAACTGTATGGGTGGAATCCAGCGGTTGGAGCGTGGGGAGGTGGTGAGAAGACCTGAGGAAGGGAGTCGCATGAAGATGTTTTGACCTGAGCAGATGAGCAAAACGCACATGAGCGATGTGGTGTTGCAGTATTTGACACCGGAGGACCTTGTGGTGCACTTGTTCAGTGGTACTTACGCGACTGTAAAATCATGGCTACGGCATCCGATACATCGCCGTTTCGTGGGGTGCGAAAAGGACGACGACTGCGTCAATAAGGATCTACCGAGCCTCGTTAAGGCGTCTGGCGAAAGCGTAGTGAGCACCGCGTGCGACTTTGGTGGCTCTCCGCGGGCTGTGGAGCTTGCTACAAGGTACTTGGCCAGCATGACACGGAATGTGTCTGCTAGGAGGGGGATCAGCCCTGTGGATGCTCGTGCTGGGTGTCCGCGGTATGAATGTCTACCGGACTACATAGTCCGGTTTATTGCGAAGTACGCTGGAGATCGCATGCTCTCCCTCCGCTATTAATGTGTGGCGGTGGACAACTGGCCGGCGAGGTGCCACGTCCTGCTGGATATGCAAGACCCGCTAACAGTACGGGCGGTGGCAGCGATGGCGAGGTGTGTGGTGATGTGTTCCTTGACGGTGAAGTGCGAAGGTGTGGGACTCGGTGTATTTGCGGACCGGGTCTTCGCGAAAGGACAGATGATCCTCCCCTTGTATGCGACGGTCCTGTATGCAGGTATGCGTGAGCGCACGCGGGAGAAGACGAAAATCTACGGAGGGGGAAGTTTGGCGGTAGGCAAAGAACGTTTCAACCGGGTAGTTCTTCTCGTAGAGAGGCGCGCGGAGTCCCGTGGACGTCCGACAAATAAAGTGTACATTGTACCGGTACGTTTGTGTGTGGCCAGGTTTGTGAATGACGCCAGGTAGTTGCCTGGGGACGAGGAAGAACCAAATACAGGTACTTCTAAAGCGCGAGACATGAACATGGAGTTCTACGAGGATCGAGAGGAGTTGTCGCAGAGAGCTCTACGTTCGCTGGAGACCGTTACAATCCATGCCACGCGTGATGTTTTGAAGGGCGAGGAGATGGTCACAAACTACGGGGACAAGTTTAGCTTCTAAGTACGTGTAAAGATCTTCCAAAATAGCGTGCAGATAAACAAACTTAAACACTACATGCCAGTTTGAGAGGCGGTTGCGGGTGAGCGGGCCACACCCTAACACCTGCGAAAGGCTTCTGCTCAGCCGCAAGAAAGATCGGCCAGAAAAAGGGCGATTTTGGGGCCGCTATAGAAGTGAAAAGCCGTTTGCGAAGTAATGAAAATTTAGACGAGGGGGGTATCAGTACTGACACGGGCTGAGAGCTGCACAAGTGAAAATACATGAGCAGATGGAGGTGAGAAATATAATGTCAAATTCAACATACACCTTCCCACGTATTCTCACATGTCCAGATGTCAGCCCCTGTCAGTAGTGACACCCCCCTAGTCTGAGTTTTAATTACTTTCTGGAATGCCCTCTTGGAGCCCCTCATCCTCTGCTGCCAGTTCCGCCGTTGACGATTATGGTACTTCACACGTCGGCAGGCACTCTCCGCGCGTGCATGACTCAACAAGGGCCCCACTACCAGTGGTCGCTGCTAGCTGGCACCTGTTCTGCTCATTTCACAACAATTGCGATGTAGTTTTCGAACTTGTTCTTCTCGCCGGGCCTTTGCCTCTCCTGTGCTGCCTGTGGCACAGCTCTACATGGATGGCTCCGTCGGCAAAAAGGAAGAGGAGGGCTGTTCCGATGCGACGATCTGGCAAGCGCACCCAGGCCCAGCGGGATGGGCACGACGATGCCCCGGCTGTACGTGTCGCTGTGACTGCACCGAGCAGCGAGGTTAATGCAACTCAGCGCCAGCCGGCAGGGAGGTTATCGGTGGTTGTACGGCCCCTGAAAACGCCGGCGCCGTCTCTGTTAGGGCCGGAAGGTGCACAAACCGATGGTGACACTGTTCTGGCGACTCGTGGTGCTACTATAACACTGGCAGTTCGACTCGGGCGTGCTGCCAACCAAGGGCCTCCTTGTTGTGCGTCTATTGAATGTGATTGCAGCTCTAGCACTACCAGCTTCACTGGTCGGCCCGGACTTGCGTCCGCTCCGCGCGTCTGCACGCCCAGAATTGCCGTCCGCGTGTTGTCTCGCATCCGCCGTGGAGTAGAGTAATTTCATCATTGGACCCTGCGTAGTCCTGGTGCATCGTGGGTGAGGCCCTATTTGTCTCCACTTCCGCCCATGCCGTTTCGGACGAGGGTTGAGACTTCCGCTGTGGCTCGCTCACAATCGATCTCGTGTGAGCACATGGACGGGCTACAAACGATGTTTGCTGAGAAGACGAACAAAGTCAGGGCGCAAAAGCAAGAGATTGCTGGTCTCAAGAGCAAGATATTGCTGGTCTCAAGACAAGGATCACTGACTACAAGGAGAAGGTACGGCAGGCCGATCAAGAACTTTTTGAAGGAAGGTGTGACGAATAAGGTACCGCTTTCCGAGTTCCTGGGACTACAAGCACAATTCGAGGATATCAAGCAGGAGAACGAGGTCCTGCGCGTGGCTCGCGGAATTTTCGGTTGCACCCAGCAAGCTACATCGCGTGCCAGAACTGGATGTGGTCCGAGTCGCAAGCGTATGACACAAGTGCGGTCAAAGTATATCGGTGTTGCCAAGACCATCGAGAAGCAGATTCTGCAATGGTGGCAACGCGAAACTACTGAGCTGGACCCAACAAGTTCTGTTCCAGACTTAAACTGCACGGGTCGCAGTGCGGCGTGAGTAGAGGGGGAGCTTTCCGCGGACGGCCTGCAGGGTGCCGTGCCGATTTCACCGATGGTTTTTGCCAATCGCAAGAATTACTTTTCAGCGATCCTACTGCAATGACGTGAGGGCTCTGGTTGGAATGGTGCGTGCAGACCTTTGCACCGGGAGCTGGTCATCCTTGTTTTTGGACGCCTAATCACGTCGCGAGTGCGAGGGGTCTGTTTCAACAGACTACGCTGTACGTGCGAGGATGACGCAGACCATCCCTGACGTGATAAGCGCGCGGAAGTGGAACGCTAAGAACAACCTGTTCCAATGCCTTGAGTATTTCTTCTTGATGTCGCGGAAGAGCACATTTTTATCGGACAGCCAGCGTCGAGCGTGTATATCAGCGTCTTGAAGCACGGGTGAAGCTGATGAGTTCAGAAGAGAAGCAAGGGAGTCTGGACTTCTCATGGTGGCGACTTGGTAAGGTCGAAGATCTAGCACATCGGGACTATTCTGTATCGAAGGAGGTTTGTGATCTTGACGAGGGTGAGTTGCTGTTGGGAAACTCTTTGGGAAGACATGTCGTCTACAAGTTCCGAGGGTACCATGCCCAACGGGATGGGACGTCCGCGTACGGGTCTATCATGGAACTTGCCCGCCTGGACGCCTGACCTGCAACAGTGGTATCCTGCCTGCAGCATGCTGAGGTCCGTGGCGCCCAGCCCCAACGCACTTACTGCCTGACGTTTTCCAATTACCTGCCCTTAGCAACCACGCAGATAATATTCAGCGTTCGCAGCGTGTTATGCCGCATTGTTCCGCAACAGATGTTTCGGTATGGTTCTACTGTTGAGGGGCCATTGTGTGAGTCGGTGAATGAGAAGATGGAACGCTATGATGAAAAGGATGGCGAGGGTTCGGTAGCAGGCGCCCGTAGAGAAGCCACGAACTTGGTGAAGTTGGGTTCAGAGAACAGATTTTATGTGGTCGTACAGACAATGTGGTTTTCGGACAATATCCCCAGTATGCTTGCCGTTGTTGCTGATTACTACGTTACACATGCAGACTGAAGCGAGGGACCTTAAGAACTGTGCAATGGCGCGTCTGGCCTGACATGGATTCCCTCCACAACTTCGGATTTTCCTCCGCGCGCTGTTGTTGGAGGAGAGGGCGAGGATCTATCGATGTACAGAAGAGAGGGAAGGAAGGAAACGGCACTTGTATATTGGTAGCTCACGAAATGGATTGTGGATTTCTCGTTTGTTTCATTCTGGTGCAGAGAACGTGGCGTGTCCGTTTGAGGGGAGGATTCAGGTAGGACGGGCCGTGCATCACGGTCACTGTAGAACCTGTTCTTGTAAAGGCGACGGTAGAGCCAGTAGAGCTGAGGAGTGAAACGGGGTATGTGGAAATTTGAACGCACCACATGAGCTATCCCAATGATAGCAGAGGCCTCGCACAGGCCAAACTAGGGAGAAGCAGGAGCTTGATGCTCTGTTCGTTGCCTCTCTTGGAGCGGGATGGGATTTTCTGTGCGATGTACAATTTCATTCGTAGACTCCCGAAAGCAAACGCATTGCAGAGTGTTATCAACATCTTCGATTGGTGCAATACAATTCAAGTGCCGGACGAAGGCAAACTGGATAAGCTCCAGTGATCGATAATTATGTACACAAAAGAGAGCCAGAACCTTGCCCATCCGTACAGTGTCTGTGTGTTCTTCGTCGTCAGCGGCCAGGAGCACGAAGCTGAACCGCTGCCGTTTCGTCTGGCCGAAGCTGCTATTTGCATAAACTCGCTGAATGACATGTTTCTGCATAGGGTCGAGTCGGACGACATTCAGGTCGGGACCATATTTGTTGACGGAAGGACAGAAGCCACCGAGAACGTAACCACTTTTGACGATAGTACTTTGGAGAGTGTCACGTGAGTGGATCGAATGCTGCGTGAGAAGATCGGCGCGGACGAGGTCTAGCAGTACAGTGGTGCGGAGGCCACCAAGTTGGACAAGAAGATCAATGCGAATGTCGGGAGACTCTCCGCGTAATGATTGGAATATCGCTGCGGTGAGGCGGCCTTTTTCGTGTCCGAGAAGCGGCATGACGAGGGTTCTCATAAGAGCAAGTTCGCGGAGGTACATTCTGAAGCCTTCCCTGACAAAACGCGCACCGTGCCTGTCGTTTAGGTTTCTGTGCGCGGTTGTGAGGCGACGCCATTGGGAGACGGAGGTGAGGTTCGTTCGAACGACAGCGAGGTTTTGGGACTGCTGGATTCGGACGACGGTTTCGTCTGTGGCTGTCGCCCTTCACTTGGAGATGTGGCTGTAGTCTTGCTTGAATGCATTGTTAGCTTTTCCATAATCATCGACTTCTATTTGTTGTAGGCCTCCAAAGCTGCGAGTGTTATCTGGAGGGTGGGTCAGGAGATGTAATTTGAGGGTCTTCAGCCTGGTGGGGTGGTGGTCCCAAAAGATGTGGAGCATGGAGGCTTTAAACATATTGATACAGTCTTCTAGATTGTCAATCTCAGCGAGGTTCCAGTGATCCTTTCGGCTCTGTCTCGAGCTGAGGGTTAGAATGTCTGAGTACTGAGCGCAAGCAGATGCGAAAGGCGCGGAGTCAGCTTCATCACAGCAACGGTCTATGATTACTGTGATAATTGGAAACACCATTTCAACAGACTCGCAGTGTTTGGCCTCCATCATGCCACGGCGTCCTTCATGTGTTTACAGTACGTTCAGGGGACTGCCTTTTTCGAGAGCGGAGAAGTAGACATGTAGACCGGGAGCGTAGGAGTCTCTCTGAATGGCAGCCAGAACAGTGTTGACTCCGCGAAGAAGAGCTGTGAGGATAGTTCTAAATTGTTTCCGACTGTTGGCTGCGGAAGCTTGCGCTGTGAGTAGGACGAGGGGGTCGAGCCAAAGAAATATGCAGGGCGTGATTAGGTTGGAGAGGCCGATGTGGAAGTTGTGCAGCTGTTCGAAACCAAAAGTGGAGTCAATGTCGAGATGAGAATGGCACGAAAGCAGTGGGCATGTTTCCAGAAAGGACGGCAACCTCCGCGAAGAGAACGTGGCGAGTGTTGGTTGCGCCTGTGCGGCGGCAGCTCGTGCCTGAGCCGGCCTGCCCAGCAATGCATGAGCAGCGGCGTCGGCCTCGAGGTCGGCCACTTTTCTGCGAAGAAGGATGGTGGACTGCGTGGTGCGTGGCGGGAATGTGGCGGACGAAGCGACGAGAGTTGAGGGTAATTCGCGAATGTGGCAGGGCTGGCTGGTTTTTGTGCCTGATCGGGTACCAATGGTGTCCTTCGCCCCAGGTGTGTCGCAACAGTAGCTGGTCAGGACTGGGTGACATCTCCAGAGACGATGGTAGGCATCCCACATAAGAAGCCTGCTGAGGCCTATTCATACAGAGGCAGTAGCAGAGAGTGCTGGGCGGAGTGCAGTATGGAGGTTATGATGTCAAGTGCACGATTAGTCGAAGAAGGCAGCAGGACGACAAAGTCTGAGTCGTTCACGGAGGGGAAGAGCTCGACGAGAAGATAGCCAGCGATAGTGTACCGGGACATTATGCAGCATCGGCGGAAAGCGGTGGTGAAGTTGAGGAGAGTGAGATGGACGGGATAGGCAATGAGGACGCTGTTCTTAAGTGTCGAGGTGGATCGATCCGTATAGATCTGTATGCAACCGACAAACAAGTGGGTCCCTGACTCCCCGGTGTCACAGATGACACCCTCGAGCTCCCTACCTATGAATTCATCCTTGAGGTCTTGACGAGCTCGTCGGTGCACGTCAATCTGCAGGGGATGCGCGAAGAGATACGTGTCGCTCTGGGGTGTGTTACAATAATGGTGGAAGTAGCAAGCCTCTTTGCTAGCTTGCGCTACTTGCTTACGCAGGATATGGACAGTGTCGCGGAAGTACGCAGTTCCGAACGACGTCCCGCTATGGTCCAACACACAAATTGCGGAGAAGCCCTGATTGTGAAGCTTCGACTCGACAACAGCGAGTGTGAGGGAGCGGCACTTTTGTGAGGAGCGAAAGTGGTCTCGAAAGCGCGCGTGAGAGATGTCAGGATCCCTCAGGATAGAGATGATTTTGTCAACCGTGCGCAGGGCAACAATCCTCTCTACTTCGGCGAGAGAAACTGCGATAGATTGTATGAGGGGGCTGATCTTACCCGCGGTCGGTTGTGCATCGGGGGTGACACGTGAATGGGAGCAACGAAAGCAGAGGCCCCGGAGCCTTATCAGAAAGGACATTGTCATCGTAGTGGAAAGAAGGTTCTGGGGCCGGTGAACCTTGGGCAGAAGTAGGGACGAGCTCGGCTGGCCGGTGTGTTCGGAAGTGACACTTTTGCTCCTGCTTGGAAAGGAAGTACGCGTCGGAAGACGAGTGGAGGCAGTGCCGATATTTGCAGCGCATACTGAGGGCTAGCAAAGATGGCTGCAAGGAGAAGGGCTGGTGAGAGGAGTGGGAGAACGGAGAGGTAGGACGTTTTCAACGGGTGGAGCTATCTTCTTATTTCCAGTAAGTACGAGACGGTAGGTCCGCTCGCGAGCACTCCCGCGTTCACGAAACCTAGTGCAGGTTTCGTGCACGCAAAGGGATCAAGGAGGAAGACGGGGCTTGCGATTTGACACACCCCCACGCTATTGGCTGTGTTGAGAATAGAGCATCCTGCGCTCGCTGACGGATAAGACAACGAGGGGTGCGAATCGAAAAGCACTAATACTGTAATATTCCTATTTGAAAGATTTTTAAGGTTTCGTACGGTCTACAGTAATTGCATGTAGGGTAATTTCCAGGCACAGCTTCAAAACTGTGGAACGCAAGAACCGGCTGCTGGCCTTACTTAAACCGCCGCAATGCGGGAAGCCACTTCGTCAATTCTGCAAAGGTACCCTGCCTCCAAAAGAAAGCATTGCGTGACACTTTTTTTTTGTCATGCGACGCAGTCCGCAGGTAAACAGCGCGTATTTAAAACGGTGTATGCACGGGCGCGAAGGGTTTCGGCGGAATGGGAGGCGTCGTTGAAAAGTGGCGAGATGTGTAGTGTGCGATGCCATGCGGGGAGTGCCGGCTGTCGGAGGTGGAGAGGGTGACGGAGTGCGGGTCATGGCGGGGTGTGGTGTGCAAACTGGAAGGGATGGGAGGCGGGACAGGTGGCGTCGCTGAAGAGTGGCGAGACGTGTTGTTTCCGATGCGATGCGCGGAGGGTGTGCTGTCGGAGGTGGAGAGGGCGATGCAGTAGGGGTGATTGTGGGGCACGATGGTGAAGACGTAAGTCCGTCAAAATACTCTAGATGAACTATTCAGGCAGTAGAACGGAAATGAAATCGAAGGGGACCGGATGTTCACCGCGGGCAGTGGGCGTTCAGCTTAGTTTCACTGAGTGCAATGCGCAGCTGCACTTTTCGTAGTTCCGAATGCTGCAATACTGCATTTGGGACTGCGAAAAGTGCAACGGTAGTGCAGCAAAACTAGGGATGGACTTCCACACGTCGCTCGTACGCGGCGCAGTATAATTGCATCCGTGACTTTCACGGGCCGTAGTATATCCGCTAGTATTACTAGGCCTGGAATTTCGTAAAGTGATCTTCGAAGTCTCGTATTACTGGACCTGGACGTCGAGTTGGTGGAAGCCCGAGTCTGATAATACTGGACCCGGACGTCGACTTCGTGAAAGTACAATTCTAGTGAAATTAGACTCGGACGTGTACCTGGTAGAAGTCCGGGTGTAGTATTACTAGACCTCGAACAGCAAAATATATAGTAAACGACGGGTAATAATAGCCCTTGTACTGCACTCAGTGGACATCCGCATCCATTTCCGGAAACACCGACGAAACTGACGGGTTTGTCGAAAACTCAGTAGAACACCACTGAATGATATATGCAACTTCGTTTCACCAGGCGAGAATGTTTAAAATGAACATGTTGCGATGCCAGCATGCCCGTACAACACGTGACTCAGTGAAACGACAGAGGTCACGCCATACACGGTTGCCTTCGCCATAGAGGCATTCTCTTCCGATAGACATACCTGCAGACAAGCGTTAATAGATGATGACCCGGGTGACACTCCTACATTAGGTGGTGACTGAAAGATCTACATGGAAAGCTCCTGCACGAGGTAACATGTGGAAGAGATAGTATCTTAAAGCAATACAAGTTGGCGGAGAACAAAGCTTATAAGATTGATGGCAGAGTGGTTATTTCTTATTCGCGCCTTACTTCAGATATCGGAAGAAAATTGAAAACTCCAACTCTGGGTCATTGCAAAGTCAAAGAGCTTTTGACAGTCATAGCACATTTGATCCGCTCAGAAGTCGGTAAAACTGTCACAAGAGCTCACATCAACAGGCTGGGGCGGGTCGTAGACGATGGTCAGGAAAGTGGAGACGCGAGCGACGATATACTTTCTGACTCAAGACCCATAGTATAACACATCAGCCGCGAAAAGGAAGTACAGCGAAACAGGTGGCTAAAAGTGAAAATTGGCATTGAAGATGTTTCAAATTGGATATTGGAAGACAAGTTCTTGGTACTGGTCATCGCACAGGTTGATAAGACGATGAACAGATGGCAACAGGGTGATTCGGGCCAAGTGTTGCACACAAGATTCAGGGAAGATGATTTGAAGGAGTCATACGGAGAGTTGATGCGGAATGGACCCCATAAGAGCCCCAGTGTCTACTGGATAGTGGGTTTTGCTTGATTTGAGCTCAAAGCTGGCCTCGTAGGAAGTCCGGATCATCACTGCAATTAATACACTAAATTTTCATTTTTAAATCAGATTTTGAGGGTATAGTACCTGTACCATCCCCCTTGCGCTCCTTTCGCGTTCGAGTAGAAACATTTGAACAGCTAATTTTAACTACAAAGAGTTATTCCGGTGGTCTGTGGGTTACTGGGAGAGCATCTGACCGCGACTTCAATTCTCGCCTAGCGCCTCTGCGCTTCAAACTCCTCCCTCAGGAATCGACACGTTCCGAAGTAGTTGTGTTTCAGGATTCTTTACAAGAGCCCACTTGAGCAGAAGACAACATACGGTCACACCTTCTAAATGGGTATTCCATAGCGGGGCGACGAAAGCGAGCGAGTCTTATCATGCCAACAGAACTGTTGGGGCCTATAGACTCTTTTTCAATTCTGGTATAAATTCAGAAGTGACAACTACGATGGCAACCAGGATAGCTCACCGACATGACCCTTAGGCGTCCTTTTCCAAATTACTCAAACATTTTAAACACTCCCCCTGATATCCTTCATATTCAAAACCATGGGCCTCCTGGACATGCAGCCTAATGCAATCCCTGCCAGTTTCAGGAAGGCCAACATAAAAATATTGGCGGGTATTTCGGAACCAACCTGAACGTATAAATTTGAACTTGTTTTGGTTCTCACGAAAGGAACAGCGAGATTGGTTAGCCACATTTGATGACGTTCCATTAGACACAAGATGTCTGCGCTTTGTGGTGGTTGAATGGACTGCAAACCCACTGCGAAAGTCCATGTTGTCATTCGGGGTTTCAGCTGCAGACCTTCTCCGAGCCTGCAAAGCTCCGTCCACACCATTGTCGATAAGCCCACCTGCGCATTGGCAGTTGATATCGCTCATAGTCAACATCCTTTTCTTTCGACATCCCCAGTACAGTGTCCAGGAGTTAACGACGCAGATAGTTAGTAGAGAGGAGTTGACTCTGATCGCCCAATCTTTAACCTTGAACTTCTTTTCCAGCCCAAGGTCATCCTGACGATAGCGGTAGTGCTTGTTAACCTGAGAGCATGTTCCATAGTAGTTCCAACATAATTACGGAATGGAAATCTCAATGCTTTCCATATGAGGGTTTTCATCTCGGGATCCCCACCTCTCACAGTTTGTGTTCTCAACATCCGTGGTCGTCCCAGTACAGCTGATGGTATAGCGTCTATCTCGGCACACCCCCCATTACGGCCATGAATTCGGGCTTATTAAAGATGGTCGTCACGTAGGAACCCTTGTCAGCGATTTACAGTCCTGAAAGGTAGTACACACGGTATCTCTCTCTGCCTGTCTTGACAAACACTAGTAAAATTCAGGCCACTGCCAATAAGCGCTTTAGTGCTCTCATCCGGTGCAAGGCACGAGACTGTTGGGATGACGATGACATGCAAGATACTGTTCGAATGACGATCACACACGAGGTAGTCGGTGCGAGAGGCACGATTGCAGGTCAACAGTGAACATGTTGGAGACCATAGCGACCATTTCGAAAGTCCCCAAGTTACTGTACTTTTCGACGATTTGTGCCGAGTGGAACCTAGCCCGTATTTGTATCTAGTAGACAACCAGTGCTGCAGACGTGCTGGCTCAAAACGCTATATACCGTCGGTGGGCGATTCGATCGGGCGTGTACACACGTTAACGTGGCGGTGGTATGGGTACAGCCGTGCTACATACCATGCCGACACCGCAGTAAATATGTAAATGTGGGCTTGACAGTGTACACCATGTGCCTGTAATGTTTCGGCAGCGCGCGTTCATCATAGTACAAGTGCAGCACGGACACCTCTCGCTTATGCGCGTACATGGACACACCAACACCGCGTACTGTGGTGACTTCGGCGAATTTGCAATGCTTCCAGCGTTACTATTCCAAACTGATTATCCTATCTCGTGAGTCAAAGTGCATCTCGAATTACTACGCGATTCTGCTTGTTTTGTCGTGTGAGTCGAAGTGCATCCAGCCTTACGCCGTGATATTAATTGCCTTGTCTCATGAGTCAAAGTGCATCCAGCCTTACTCCTTGATACTAATATTCCAGGGTTGTGAAAGAAATTGCATCCAGCCTTACTGTGTGACAGTAATTGTTTTCGCCTTGTGAGTCAAGATGCATCCAGCCTTACTCCGTCATACTGATTGTTATCCCATGTAACTTAAACTGTATCCAGCCTTACTACCACGTAGGGCGTCGGTCATAGTGCGTCCAGGCTGGCACTGAGACTAGTAAGACTGTGAACTGATGGTGTTTAGGACGTATAGAGACAAACGCTTAAGTGATAAAAATAGAATCGCTGATCTAAGCGTATAATTGGTCATTTGTACGGGTGACTGTAGAGAGTTGGTGAAGTGAGTAGACAGGTCCGAGTAGCAGTCCAGAGTTGCATACATTGAGAATCTGCTGGGCAGCTTATCGTAAAGATCGGCAAATGCACAGCCAACCTTCCTTTTCCCATCGTCGTAACCTTTGCCTTTATCTTCCGTTTCCCTACTGACCTACATTAATTAGAGACAGTCGAGATGACTCTATCCTTGTGAAACCGTGGTTCAACCAGTCTGAGAAGTATGATTGTTCCATAGCCATAGCTGCTTTCAAACTCTTGGTGGACCTTATGATCTGATGACGATGTCAGCTCGAGACGAATCATGATGCCACTGACACCTCTACAAGCTAACTTGATTTCTCATCCACTTTCTGGCTTGCGGTCGAGTGAGATATAGTATGGAATACCAATAGAGATTCAGCTCCCACCTCGCTCGTACTGTCTTGACAGACTCTCTTCGACGCATATGCGGCGAGCCGACCTGACTTCTGTCGTCCCATGATCACCAATTGCATCCCCCAAACCTCAGACCAGGTTCCATCTCGGATCCGAAGTCTCAGTACTACTTCCAGTCCCGGTAGCTGCGACGCGATTGCAGAGTTGCTCGAAACAGTCACGAGGCATTATTACACCAAAACGCGCATTTGACAAGTACTTGCTGCTCATGATGTTGCTCCACAATGTGCAAAGATGTCTGAGCGTGCATCTTGTCGTCAGGACCAGAGTCCCTAAAAAAAGGAACTATTCGACCTTTGCTTCTCTCAATATGATCATGTTCCAGCTCCCTGTTTGTCCGCATAACTGTGCAGTTCAGATGGCGCTGTGTGAACATACACATGAAATGGTCTAATGGGACCGTTAATGCAGGGCAGGAGCTCTCAGATGCAATCGTGTCGATTGGGCCAATGATCTTCCAAGGCTTCGAGCAAATGAAGGCACTCACTTCCAGTATGACTTCGGCACCATAGCACACTATACCTTTCACCTCTTCTACCGCGCTATTTAGATCTTGGCTTGTGCTCCTTGTGACACCGTGACTCTCCCCATCCCTACTTGTGACCAGGTCGATGTCAACATCCGATTGGGAACTGCCTGACTGGTTTACATATTGTACAGAGCTCTGAGGAGAAACCGGGGTTTCCGTTTCATCAGTGTTATCTGGACTCTTTCCCGCTTTAATATTTATCAGCTGCAGTGAAATGACCATGACACCATCAGCAAGCTCCCAGCTGACGTTGACATTAGTGACATTTCTACCGTTGATCTAGGACTTCTTGACATCTCTGACAGTTCCAGAGACGTTCTTGGCATTTCAGTTGGCACTACACATCCACCGACACTTTGAGTCAGAAGTTGCCAGGCGAACGCGAGTATGAACGCGCGATCCAACGATGCGACAAGGGTCGGAAGTGAAAAACATAGTTCGTGAAAATTGAGGACTCTTCGGGATATTTGGTGAGCTTTTCGCTCGTGCTGTCGGTGAAGTTGGACAGCACTAGTGCCTATTGGACACCTGGCCTCATATGAGGTCAAATTGCCTCATATTAGGCCAGATTTCGCGGAGATACTGAAGTATCAAGGCGACGTCCACTTCCTCTGTTTTTTATATCTACTTGAAGGTCTTTGAGTTCTCTCTTTTGACAGAATGGGCTGTAGAAAAACGCAGCGAACTTTTTGCGTAGTCAGAGTTTTAGTGCAAAGGAGTAGACTACCCTTTATTTTGATATCATAGAAGGGGTGAGATAAATTACACGTACAACACCTCGCATATTCACTATACGTATTATATATTTTACAGACTTTTTCGGTGGTCAGTTGGCCTCATATGAGGTCAGAGTTGACCTCATATGAAGCAAAACTCAATGTCCAATAGACACTAGCGTATCCGAACTGTCAACACTACGGGGCATCGCTTGGGCAAAAAGAAGTTACAAAAAAATCCTATGAGACCGAATGTCCAATAGACACTGGGAAATTATGACGAGTAGACGACACGATACGACATCTAGACCGTCACTACAGTACATGGTCGAGCGGATCTAGATCGCAACTACGGGGAATTGAAAGATTGAGAACTGCAAAATTGGACTGCACCTTGCGATTCTATTGGATAATTGGTGACAACGCTTGAGACAAGGGATAGAAAACAAGACTTGGATCGCAAGTTGCGATCGATGTTCATCGACAATTCGCACGCAAATGCGATTCAATGACACCCGGAATCGTACGAAATATGCGTCGTCGAACAATTCTTAAAGCTAGCTGCGAGGATGGGCTGGACTGGGGAAGAGATATGGATGTTCGAGCAACTTTGCAGTGAGTATGCTGGTGCGCACTTTGTTCCAAGCTTTTTCTCGTGTGGCACCATATCTCATTACCAGGGGGAGACGCTCTACTCCATCACAGTACCCTTCCGCGGTTACATGTGGAGGAAAGACGCTGTCCGCAAATTTGGTTTGTACTTATGCAACTGAAAGAGACCGGTGAGACACATGTCAGTCATTAATCAAGATGCATGATCGGTAGCAAACTCTGTGAGGATAGACCCGACTTGCCGTAATCGCAAGAACATACGTGACCACCATGGCGTCTGATGCGCGCGTGCCAGCTTGTAAATCATAAGACCGCCTACAGGACTTCAAAATATCTCGTGGTTATGATAGAGCTATCTTGATCAGCCTCGGTGTGAGCCCCTACTGATAACTACAGCGAACAAGCGACGCAAGCCACACTGTGGTAACATCGTGGTGCGCCATATACTTCTTGCAGTAAAATACTCTTCTACAAACTCATAGATCCTTTTTGCTTTTCAACTTGGACATGTACAGGCCCCCAAAGGAACGATCGCTGAATTGCCACTCGCATTGACAACCCAGCACCAGCCTTCTTTTTACGCAGAGCGTGCGTTTTAGTCTCTATCGCGAACCAGGCATCCTACATGTAGGGTCGCTTAGCAAACCTTGACTCTTCTTTTGTCCCTGAGAGCTAGGCTCTAAGGTGCGCAGATGGACTCCAGGGCACGAAAGATATTATTATCCGAGCTGTAGATCTCTCTGCGGCCGCAGTACTTGCTGTAAAAGCTCCGCGGGGCCTCGAATATCATCATCAAAAGCCAACACTGAGTCGAGTCTCGGCGTAGCACTGGAGACGTCGTTTTCCGTGACATTCTGGCTAGGTGCACGCAAGATTATTTTTGTAAAGGGTCCATATGGCCCAAGCGCATAAATCCCTGAGAAGATTCCGGTGCGCATCTGTTATGTGCATCAAAAAGATAAGACCCCCACGCATCCGGCGAGGCTACGTGACTTCCCCGGGCCCGCGTGCCCTTGAACTGCAACAAAATTGCGTACAAATTGTGCGGGAGCTAGGTTGAAGGCCCCTCAAAGCCCGCAAAGGCACGCGAAAAGAGTATCGACTCAGGGGCGAATCAACTAGGGTAGCGCGGTCCCGCGTGGAGGCTCACAAACTTGTGCGCACCGCTCCCGAACATCGTCAATTAGAGGGTGGGGCAAAATACCTTTACATCGCGGTTGGTGCCAACCAAATGTAACATGCACTCTTTCGGATTTCCGCCATGCCCGATGTACCGTTAAGTTTACATAACCCTGCCGGTCGGTGGATGATTCTCCGCATATACGGTGGATGACAATCTGGCCAATGACGGTAGAATTTGGGGTCCATTGGTGATACCCTCACTTCACGGTACCTGTAAGCTACAGAGTGTACGCCATACAAGTATAGGCCAGAATATACAACTGCCCAGAGCTAAGCTAGTTTGCTAACCAAACCAGAGCACTCGTAATTCTCTTTCCGAGATTCGGTGTTACCACGCAGGTGTATGTGTGGCGCGATGCCATTCTCGCACTCACGCTCGCCCCAAGTTGGCTGGTCTAGCTAGCGCGCTGCTAACCTGCCTACTGGCGAAGGCCGTCATTCTACCACCAGTCACAAAAAAATGACAAAGTGAGTAAACGCCATGCAGAAAGATGATCCATAGTACAGTTCGGTTCGTAGTTAGGTTAGTAAGAGAGCACATAAGCAATGTAATCATACTAAGCGGTGTCAATTCGAAAAAATTGAGGCCAAATACACTGTGTCCTAATACCCGTATCCACTGTTAATTGGCAGGCTATGTAAAGAACCTCTAAGAGACAGCGGTCTAGCCTAGAGAAAGTCATGGGTACCGCAGTATTTGGAGTACAAGTACTGCGCTATTTGTGTGTTCTAGTGTTTGATGTATTTTGCTCTTAGGTCACCATGCTGCGGGGAAGCTCATCACGGTAAACTGTGAGAACTTGCGTCGCGGTTACACAACTTCAAATTCTAAACTCTGATGCTCTGACCATTTCATGTTGGTCCGTATAGTTTAGTTGCGTCGCACGAGCTATAACGGTGAGAATACAGAAACCACACACTCCAGCGGGAGACCCTCTTGTCGACCACTATCAACAAGACACTTGAGCAATCATCCTAACTGTCGATATCACTGGCCGTGAGCATGTTGTCACCACACACTATGAGCCCAACAGATACTGACGAAGAAGAAGCTCAGCGAGGCTGTACCGTTTGTTTACTTCCACGGAAGACATGTGTCAGATGCTTTTCCAATCACCAAGTGGTTTGCCCGCTTGGTCTATTACCTTTTGCTCATCGCTTGTAGTACATACACGGCGGCTGTGGATCTGGCGGGCTAGGGGTGTTCAAAGGGTTGCCTTCACTCGCAGGATATCTTTGTAGTCTCAGGAAAAGGCAGCTATACATTGAAAAGAGTCAGGGTCAAAGAATGTATACATGATGACACTATACCTTGTTGCAGAGCAACCATACATCGAAGTCTCTCGTATTCCATCAATTATTCGTCATTTGGATGACTTGTATGTGTCCTTGTAGTCATCCTGTAATTTTGAGAACAGTTGGCTTCTCACATTAGATAAACATTCATAGGTTGATTAATTTAGTCCAGGGAGAGAATTTTATTAAAACGGATGAAGAACGAGCCTGGGTAACTCTTCAGATTTCAGAGAGAGGTGACATGTAGCAGCAATGCACGTCGTGTGAGAAAGGACCTTGTCAGCATGGTGAGCCTAAACCACGTCACAATATAGGCCAGCGGTGTCGCTAGATGCACATGTTCAGCAAACCAGTGTGGAGACGCGAATTGCCCAACAAGACAGCGACAATTTGAGAGTAACTATTTGAGCGGCGCGTACGCAATATACACAAGAGCGCGGAGTGTGAGAACCACGGCGCAGTGCACGTCACACAGAGCACTTTGTTGCCCCGTGCGGGAAATGATCAAACAGCAGTGACGTGGCTGGTTAGTTTCTCGACTCGGCGGTCGAGCGTCAGCATCGACGTGGCCAGTTAGTTTCTCATATCGGCGGTCGAGCGTCGGCATGCCCTCGTCTGTATGGCGGGGCACTGCTCGCAAGAACCATCACCTCACCAGTCTCTACGCTTCACGTCAACTACTGGAACGATTGATGTGTCCGTCGTCCCTCCTCGCGGCAGTACTGCAGTTGTCATCAATATACCCCATGCTCGCTCTGTATCAGCGTCGCACCGTGCTGGTCCGGAAAGGTGCTAAATAAAAACGGGGTGAGCGCGAAGGCTACTTGTGGTACACCCATGCCCAGCAGCTGCGACACATGTCATTTCTCATGTACCCCGCAGTCTATTTCGACATCATACAGACCGATTTAGAAGCAGTACTCTTTGCCCTCCCATTGCACTAGCTTTGTGGAACACACACGGTGTGGCTTGTGCATTGCAGGGAGACAGAAGAAGGGGGCAGCGGCGGCATGGGCGGTTTAGATGTGCGGAATGAACCCTTTCTGATTGTTGCTGTTGAAGTGGAGTGGGGGTGGTGCGAAGCTGATGAGTGAGACGTCATGGTTATCACCATGCATGCAGCGCTCAAGGCACATGAAGCACTCTGTAAAGCGAGCTGTAGGTGCAGACTGTGTATTCTATGAGAATTTAAGAACGGGAGAAAAAGCCCCGAGCTGACTCCACCAATGAGTAAGGGAATGCATCGTCAACGGCGAGGTAAGGGGAGACAGATTTAATGGCACTCACGCATATTCTCCGTTACCATGGAGTAATCACAGCCACTGATAGTGAGTTCGAGGATAACTGACGGGATCTTCGATATTTGCATTCAAGATGACGCACAGGATTGAACGAACTACGTCGGAATCGTTGGGCTCAGGCGTCCTACCGTGGACGGATGGAGAATTCGGGGGAAAAGAATGATCCCAGCATGACATTGACCGCATGCACGACAACAACAAGTGGCCTCGGGTGCATGATGCGGAGGTTTAGCCTGTCGTGGGCAGAATGAACTACTGAGGGGAGCTTCGATCGCACTGTACTTTTTACCGCAGCAATGCACATTTGCTCCAACAAAGAAACCCGCGCAAACCCTACACGTGCGCAGACAGTTTCCAGTGGTTCCAGCCAGGAGATGCACGTGAAACATACACGCATGGAATACTTTCGAATTGTACTCTAATGGTGCCATACTTGAGTGAAACCAGCCAGTGATAGGTTTGCAGCGTGAGTTCTCAGAACTCTGTTAGTTTTCACGAGGTGGCAGGAATTGCTTGAAGCTATGATTATGAGCCGATTTTGCCCATAACTCAGTACATACAGTACGTCATGTTTCAAGTAGGGTTTGCTTCTTTGAAGTGCATTTTTGTATACAAGCGGGGTGTTGTTCGTCGATGTCTTCAACAAATTTTCTAGAAAAGATTATCAATCAACATAATCAGCTCCTGTTTTCTACGATTCTATCATACCGTCCCCATCCCAGCCATTCAATTTTTTTCACATATTCTGGAATAATTCAGCCCTACTATCATTTCACGTCGGTGAGCCATTTAAATCTGCGCCCAACAAACTGCGTGAAGCCCGGCCCCCCCCCGGTCATTGCTCACTGATGAACTGATTCTTGAAAGCATTATTGAGAGCACTCTTTGCATAGACTATGACGACGCGAGATTATGTAAAACCAGCACAGACTTTTAGGATGTGCATGCTGCTCTAGTTTTCTGCCGAACTGTACTTTCCTGCAAGGTTCGGTAGAGTAGCAATTGTAATGCCTGGTGCGAAGTACACGCCGGAGCGCGAAATGTCATGAAATTGCTGGAATTCTCGCTCGACTAAGCGATGCATACAGAAACATCTCACGTTAAAGCGCTTTTGGATTATTAGACTTTGTACGTGAGTCACTCACAGTAGAACACGAAGCTTAAGCCTTGTTCATGGCCGAACAAGTGCGCTAAATTAGAGGAGTTGGATCTGACAGTATGCAAATGATAGCTTGTCCGAAGTCTGTGTTCTTGCAAACTTTGCAACAGGCAAGTATGAGACAGCGAAGGGGAAGTCCCTGACAAGTCGACTGTTGTCATGACCATCATACAGATGTGGTTGCAAGCCGATCGCGTTCACACCCACCTTGTGTCAAAGACCTTATTGACAGCTCAGCTCAATATGCATGTCATCCGTTATGAAAGATGCATACTATGGCAAAGGGACGTAACTGGCAAAATCTTAAAAAACCATGCGTTTTGTTGCGGCGCGCTAATTTGTGATACACAATATTGCCTGTCCTAGCGAATAGAGGAACATCAATTTATTGTTCTCTTAAGCAGGGTCTGTCCAAACGTGGCTTTCATCACCTGTGCGGGAGTCGCTATTCGGTAGTTCCCTACAACCAAACATAAACGAGTACAGAAACAAACACTGATGTAAGCGTCTGTCGCATTAACGCTATGTAGCTGAAAAGCGTCTCCGTTCACCCTCGCACAACTGCATCCTCAAACATACAATCGCGTGTTTGAGACCTTCGGGATAAAAAGTAAATCCTTCGGCAACATTCCCACACATTCAAGAAGAGGAAGTAGTAGACAACGGCTTGCCAATCAATATCCACAAGAAATGTATGAAACCTCGAAAGACTTTGATATATTGTGACATATGTTTCCCTCAAATCCCAGCGCATGCTCAGTTGGTATTGACAATCATGGTATGGATTTGTCAGCGACTTTCATAATTCGTCTACGTATGCAGCTGCGTACTGATTTCCTTCACGCTTTCATAAGTTTGAGTTCGACTAGCAGTACTTTAAAATAGCATTCAGCGCGTTCTCATGCTGTAGCATTAGTAAAGTACGACCAGGATCCAGTTCCCAAAAGTTATGTCTTCATACAGACTGTAATTACCCATGTCATCGAGGAAAAAGCATCGCTTGCTCCGAAGCATGGACTCGCGATGCCGTGTTTCCAGGTCTCAATCCACTGGTGGTTAGGGTTTCTCTTTCACGTGCAAGTTGCGAACTTGAGACGCCCGGGATAAATGCCGTTTCCAAATTCAACAGTGCCACTGACAACGCGTATACTCGATAAATGAAATTCTACGGAAGACGCGATTGTGCGAAGTTGTTCGTACCTTGATTAATTGCATTCGCCGACGCTTTCTACGGTTTCAAAACAAAAAAGAGATGGGGTAAATATCGGAGTTAGCATATTGGTCTTACGGCTATGCATAGTTTATTCGCGTGATGCTGTCTACTCAGAGTTCTTTGTATCAAATTTCTAGACTCAATTCCCCCGGATACAGGGTTTTTAACCGATGCGAAAATGCCAGCTAATTTAATAATGATGGCAAACATGCCATGTATTGTTGTTGGAATAGGCAGGTGCAGTGGTGTAAAAGGGTAGCGACTCACCAGGCATCACATATCATGACTGGCGCCATAATGGAGCATCGCTACTGTCATCATTATCACCAAAGGCAGGACCCTGTGAACATACCTACTCTACTCATTCCTAAGTGTGTAATTGACTGTACGCTTATATTTCCAAGTAGTTCAGTACTTAAAGCCCCGATCGAGCTTCAAGGACCACAGCCGCCTGTTACTGCACTCCATCACAGAACCTTTAGGACACCAACACTCAGAATTCATCCGGATCATGAACTCACATCTAACTCCAAAATCAGAGAAGACATTTGCAGAGATGGACTCCCTTTCGCCCCCCGAAACCGACCACCTCCTTCTCGTAGGCGGCGGTCCCAGGAGCATCATACAGGTGAACTCCGAAATCGTCTTTATGATTCTCTACCGCAAGCATTTTGAGCAGCTCATGAAACTCGGTGCGTCTTACAACATCAGCACGTCCGTGATCGAGAAGCAGTCATTAGTGGGAGGTGGCGGAGCATTCTCTGCACGCCAGACCGGGATGATGAATACCGGTGTTGAGGACGACATTACCTTTCCTATTGACCTCCCCAACGATTCCGGGAATGTGGAGTTCTTGAAGCTCCTGAGTTACAAACATCGTTATGAAGCATCGATTGGGAAGAGACTAGATTCATATTACGAAGAGGTTCGATCTAAGAATCTGCCGGGTGCAGTCATGTTCAAGCGATCGATTGGGCCTATGTCCTGCACGAGCGATGGCGTATTGGAACATGAACGCGCGTACCTCATGAGAGGAACCGTCGGAGATGAAGAGTACTCGACATTCTTGGTTACCCGGAAGCTTGCGGAGATTCTGCTGCCTTTCTATAAACTATCTGTCCTGCCCTCGAAGCTTGTAAACCGCATCTCAGTACAGAATGATGGAACGACTGTCGCTGTTGTAAGTAGCGTCGGAGAGAAGGTACAAGAGGTTATTCCCGCCGACCTTATGAGACTGAACACCGGAACTGTCACTCGTAACCCAATCTCTGATAACGCTATTAGGAACCTGACATTCTGCCAGGCCATGAATGTGGATCATTTTAAAAAGTACTGCTCTGATCGTCACATGCTCGATGATG
>JAUKWC010124146.1:0-22026 GCA_032356245.1 Endocladia muricata
CAGAAGTCAACATCAGAGCTCTTGGATGAACTAGCGGCAACATTGCGTGAAGCTGCTAACCTTGTTGAGCAAGTTGCAGATCGTACGAAGTAGTCTGGAGTATTGTGTGTTGAGTTACATCCATGTGTATTGTTTCACATGGATGTAGTTCTAATTACGATTAGCAAACTATCGTATCATGATTTGGTTTGTATGGATACAATACAGGCCGTGTGGCTTATAATTACGACGATTATGCGTGTATGCTCGGTTCATTAACTACCGGAGAGTATACATGAGCACAATGACCGAACGATTCACGAAAGACGGTATCGTAGATACTATCGCGATGAACGCAGCATTGGATGTAATGCTCAATACAGCACTTAAAACCGCATACAACACCGGTGCATTTGGCCATCAGGGTATTCCGTATACTCCACCCGAACTTATTCGAGAAGTGTTTGATAAAATCCCAGCAATTAAGTCAAAAACTAATCTTGATGTTCCAATTGCGGTATTCTATACTATAGAGATGGTGTTTATATTACGTGCGATGGGATTTCGTAACATTACGATAATTACCCAGAATTATATGGAGTGTTATACGGTTAACAATCGTATGGAACTCCTTAACTGTAAATATATAACGGTAGATCAGGTGAAGGAGCAAAACTTGAAATTCGATGTTGTTGTTGGTAACCCGCCATATGAAAAAGGAATATACCAGGACTTTATCAGGGTGTCTATCGATATAGCACCTATTGTTGCTATTATTACGCCTGCAACATTTTTAGCTGGTCAGAAGTTTAAAAAAACTAGGCAGTTGATGGCAGATAGTGGGTGGCATACAACGACTATTCATCCAATCGGAACGTTTAAGACGATAAACGATGCCGGTCAACAAAAAGATATGATATTAACTACCGCGGTTTCATATATCGATAAAAGTAATGACGGCGATGATATACAGCTTCATCGAACTATTCAAACAAAGACATTTTCGTGGACGTGCCCGCGTATAAGCGATGATATCGTATTCGCGTATGATAGCACTGGAATGTCTGTATGGAAGACAGCATCGGTATATTCAAGAAAACTAAACCCAAGCCTCAATTCCAACCAAGGGACGACAGTAGACGGCCCGAACGTAAACCACTCAGAAAAGACACACTTGAATCATTGGGAAGTAAAACGCGATATTTTGAATCGCCTAGACGGTAAACAAATCCTACTTGGACTGGTGTGTGATATTGATGGCTCATATCAGGTAACAGGTGGTAAACGACACATCTACAACGTAGACACGGCAGAACAGGCTGAAAACCTATACAAATACCTCACCAGCAAACTTGGTGGACTATTGATATCGATGACGTCGACACAACACAATGTGTCCAACACCACGCTTGGAAAAGTACCAATGGTGGTGCTAGACGGTGTATATAGTGACCAGCGTGTATACGCCGAACTTGGTCTGTCGCAAGAGCAAATTACCTGGGTAGAGAACTGGTAATAGTTATGTAGATGGGACACCTTTCCGTGATGGACCTTCACCTTCTATTTCAATACCATGCTTACGAGCATATTCGATGGTGGCAAGTCCTTGTGGTACAGTACGAACAATGTCCTCGAACTCTTGCTGTAGCTGAAACCCACTAGCCATACAATTATATATTTTTTGGATCCAACGCGGGTTAGCCGTCGCTGATGGTTTTTCTAAATCATAATCGCTAATATCAAACGAGCGTTGCACGAAACGCTTTAGATCATTAAAATTAGCATATCCTTTTGTTCTAACAAAGTTAGCGACTGGAACCATTAAGTCCTGTATACCTAAACTATCACGATTTCCGGCAGGTCCAATTCGCTTCCGTTCACGGTTGTCAGGATGGTTGTGGTTGTACTTACTAATCGGCTTGTCACCACGACGGTTGTCCACAAAATTAGCAAGCGGGTGTTTAAATTCGTTTTCGTATAAGTCCGTAAGTTTCATAACGTTTCCTATTTATTTGAATTCTTGATATTTATCAATATGTGACACGGTATATATTTAAAGGTGGCAACCAAACAAGATAAAATTAGCTGCTAGCGTAACATAATAACTCGCTGACAAAACAGTATATACCTCGTACAGGAGTTCGGAATGAAATTCGATGTTGTTGTTGGTAATCCACCATATGAAAAGGGAATGCATAAAAACTTCACGCTAATGGCAGTAAGTATATTAAAGCCAGGTGGTCAATTAGCATTTGTTACTCCAGCGTCGTTTATGCAGGGACCTGGATCGGTGAAATATAGGTCTGAACTATTTGATAAAGCATCGATTTATCAAATTGATGTATTACCAACTGGAACTTTTACCACGGTTAATGATGCCGGAAAAGCAAAGAACATGTTATTAGCAGTCGCTGTAATGTATGGTGTAGCAGGACTGTCGACAACTGCGCCAATTACTATTACGCGAATGTTAAACAGCGTACAGTTTACATGGACAGACACATCAGCGAATGGATCTGATTTACTATTGTATTATGACGATATTGGTCGATCTATATGGCACACATGTGCTCAATATAGTACTAAGTTTAGATGCTCTAAGATCGACGACTGTAGATATGCTGAGCTATCTGGTTCTAATATTAATATCGGTGCGAAGAATAATATCGGATATGTTGGTGATGGTATTAAACTCGGTGGAATAAATGGTCGTTCGATTATATCCGGTAAAGTAGTAGATGCTGATGGAACTTATGAACGAATACACACTCAACTAGAAACCAGCTCTGCAAAGCGATGGATATTCAAAACCAACCAACCGTACAATCTAGCACGATACATGGAAACAAAACTAGTTGGTATTTTAATGACTATGACTGGGTTTGATAGTAATACCACTCGATCAAATATCGGCCTCTTGCCCATGGTGGAACTAACTGGGACATACGCCACCGATGACGATTTTAATAATGCAGTGTATGCTGAGCTTAATCTTACAGCTGATCAAATATTGTGGATAGAATCATTTGGAACAAATAAATAACGGATACTATGGGGTAATAATATGAAACTGTTTGAGCTTATTGAAAGTGTTCACGATCATCCGCTTACGAAAGTGGGGAATCCACAACGAAAGAGATTTAAATCAACTCGAGGTTCACCCGAAGAAGCGGAAGGCGGTCAGTTAAAACTAAGAACGTTGATGAAACCTGTCGCTGCTTTCATTCGAAGAAAAGGATACGCTACATTTGATGAAATCACTGCGTTTGTTGAACGTGAATGGAAGTTATCAGAACGTGACGTAGAAACACAAGGACATGGCAAGCAGTGGGAACGAGATCGATATATTTCTACTATTACTAATTTTGTAAACTCTCATAGAAAAGTTACACAGGAGTATCCAGACCTTGTACGAGTTCGAGGTTTACACGGATACGCTACGCAAAAGTATGCGAATGATCATGACATGGAACTGCTAGATCCGCCAGCTACTTCACAATATACTAAATAGTACTAATATAAAGATTATTGCGGCGAAAGCTGAATGTAACTTGCTGGTTTCTATGCATATCTGTGACCAAAATAATGAATTTTTGTCTGATATACAAATATCCTAACTAAATATCGTATAATGGAGATACGATATGAAAGTAACGCGAAGCATGGTGCGTTTAGTCCAAAGTGAACTAAACGCACATTGTGGTCTACAGCTAGCAGTTGATGGTGTACCAGGCGATGCAACATTTAATGCAGTTATGGCTATCCCAACTGTATCATCGACATGGTCGAAGCCACGACAAATCATCGCCGCGATTCAACATTTTGCGCATCAGTGCGGAATCGATACCGGTCCAATCGACGGCTACCATGGACCTCAAACCACATACGCAATCGAACAATTACAGTATGTGATTAAACACGGCAAGCATGATATGTGGCGCGATGAGCTACACGATGCTCGTGATAAATGGCCAGTATACAGCGAACAAAACATGAACAACTTTTTTGGTAAAGTTGGTAGTAATCAAGTACGTGTGCAGCTTCCGTTCCCTATGAAAATTGCATGGGATCTCGATCGAAGCATTAGTAGCTTCAAGTGCCACAAGCTCGTTGCTAGTTCCGTACAAAACGCGTTTGGTGACATTCTAGAGCACTACACGCTAGATGGTATTCGTGAACTACGTTTAGATTACTTTGGTGGTGCACTAAACGTTCGTAAGATGCGTGGATCAACAAAATGGTCAGTTCATGCATGGGGGGCGGGAATAGATTTTTGGCCACAACGCAATAAGCTACGATGGACGAGTACCAAAGCTGAGCTAGCAAAGCCTGTGTACGAAGAATTCTGGCAGGCGTGGGAAAAACAAGGTTGGACATCACTCGGTCGTGCAAAAGGATACGATTGGATGCACGTTCAAGCTCCGCGAGTTTAACAAACAATTCTGTTGTCTTAACGAAGCTGTTCGATGACTATATGTCTTCTCAACCAACAAAAGAAATTATAGCTAATGAAAAAGACGTACACAGTATACCAATACTTTGTCAAAGGCGGCCGAAAGCCATTTTACACAGGTATGACTGGCATGCCTCTTGACGAAAGGCATGATGCTCGACTGAGAGCGTGTCGTGGTTCGATCCGCAATGAACCGGTTAATCAACGAATTCGAGAACTGATGGAAGATGATAAGGTGTCTGTTCGTGAAATTGCTACATTTTCAACACGGCTTGCGGCGAGGCGGCACGAACGACTTCTAATCCGTAACCAGACACATGTCGAGCATGGTGGAACTAATACTCGGCTATAGGCCATACTAACATACGCTAAGGTTACTGACGATGACGAAAATACGTGTAATATCTGATTTACATCTAGAATTTACAAACGACGACTTTGAGCTACCAGTCGTAGATGATGAATCAAATACTGTATTAGTCGTTGCTGGTGACCTTGGCGTTGTGACAGATAAACGATCATATGTTCCGTTCTTAACAGAGATGTCCTCGCGTTTCCAAACTATTGTTTATCCACTAGGTAATCACGAATATTACGGCTCCAATATTCACGACACTGATAATCAGTTACGTACTGTATTAAGGTCTGAACTACCAGACGTCAAAAATATTCACACCGGACCAGTAGTTCATGTTGTCAACGATATAGTTATTATTGCCACTACTTTGTGGTCAAACATGGATAATCGAAATCCGGTGGTTATGCATGAAGTGAAACAATCTATGAACGATTTTAATAGAATCACACAACACAAACCAGGTGACCCACCATATAGCTTACAACCCAATACGGTTGCAGACATATACGATGATTCATCTACATGGATAAAAGGAGCACTTACTGTTGCTAAAAATTCTGGTCGTACGACAGTACTAGTAACACACCACGCTCCATCGTTCCAATCCATAGCACCCGAGTATGTTAATAGCCCACTGAACGGTGCATTTGCATCAGAATTTTATAATCCATGGACTGATTCTGACATCATGCCTGATATCCACATTCATGGTCATGTGCACAATTCGTTGGATTATCAGCTTGGTGATACACGCGTAATTTGTAATCCGCGTGGATATGCGTTTAAAAATGAGAATCCGGAGTTTGATCCACTACTAACAATCAACGTATAACCATAAGTACTAGTATTAACCACAAAGGTATAATACTATGAGCATAACAACAATTCTTGTTATTTGTGTCATTGTTGCGGTCATTTATTTTTCAATGGAGTTTTAGTATGAAGCTCTCAACATTATTGGAAATAACTGGTCCAGTTTATGATAATCCATCGTCAACTGACGATGTTCAGTTTTCTGATGATGTAGATACGAACTCTATTGGTGAACCCAAAGATTCATCAAACGAGTATGATCCATTTTGGAAACGCAATAAAGGTAAGAATACCAAAAAAGCAATGCGTATAGCAAGTGCTGCTCGACTTTCAGTACGTAATGCTGATACGTAATCCAGTTGTACTAAATACTACATGAAGTTATCTGATATAGCCAATATGACACCAACTGGACAAGTACCAGTTAATAATCCTATTCGTGATGTAATTGATAAACAACGTGGTAAAGATTTTAAGCTGGCATTGAAGGTTGCATTGCGTAATAAAAAGTCTGGTAATCCAGAACCCGATCAGCAATTAATCGGCCGTGCTGGATTTAACGACGGTGAAGTACAGGGTACGGTTGACACATAACGAGGTTATAATGAAATTATCAACTATCTTAACAGAAGCACGGAAAAAGAAAAAGAAAAAGAAGCATCCCAAAAAGAATCGCCATGGTATTGTAGGTGGTTATTATGGCGGCGGATGGGGTGGGTACGGTTATACTGAAGTATCATCGAGTGACATGGGCGGTGGAGATGGTGGGGGCGACGGTGGTGGAGGTGGTGAGTGAACCTCGACGACATATATGACACCAATTCACGAACTCGTAAAGTTCGTATTGCTGCTAAAGCTGGTAAAATCAACGCCAAAGTGCGTGAGTTATCTAAAGAAAAATCAAAGGGTCGTCGAGATCACACACGATATGATTCTGGCGTCGATGTCAATGGACAAGACAATGAAGCTGCCGCCGGCGATGAACTAAATGCGGATGGATTTGGTGCTTAGTTAGTTGACAATCAACTGGTGATTTCATATACTGTGTTATCACATAACAGAGCACATCACCGTGAAATTAATTATCACACTTTATATCGTTGCGCTCACCACTGCATGTACTAGTATTTCGTCTAGTAAACAACCAGTCGAGGAATTCGTTATCATTACTACTCGAATTCCACTTCCAACCCCGTTTATACTGACTGAAATTGTAATCCCGCCTCCACCACCTGTTACAGCATACGTTCGCGAGCCGATCATTAATAAATGTGTTAATAGGTTTCATTTAATCGAAGAGTGTAATGGAATAAATGGATACATCTCAAGTGAATAATCGCTACCCATGTTTAGTGTTTCTGCAATCAGTAATCGATCATCAGATGATAACATCCGATGAGATTGAGTGTTTGATTCAACTATCAGAGTTACTATATGAACATGCACCAGTCGAGCTTCCGTTTGGTAAAGCATTGCAGATAGTTCGAGAGATGGATCCGGAACTGCTATTTTTCAAACAGGCAGATACAAAACAATCGAATATTACAATAACTACAGATAGAATGATGCAGACTATCATCGCTGGTAATAACGAACGTATCGGAATTGCATATTTTGTGTTTGACGGGCATCCAATTAATACAAACGATACTACGTTGTACGATCCAGAACGTGTAACATGCCGCTATGCGTTACTAGAAGAGTACTGGAAGATATATGGAAATTAATCACGCTTTGTGGCATACATTACCACTAGATAAAAATAAACGTCACTTTGTATTTGGTGATCTCCATGGACGATACAAAACATTCCTCCAACTACTAAGTGATATCAACTATGATGAATCAACAGATGTTTTGTACAGCGTTGGTGATTTAATCGATCGAGGACCACAATCAATCGACGTTGTTAAGTTTTTTCAACGACCAAACTGTTACTTTGCTCGTGGAAATCATGAGCAAATGGTGATCGATCACCGTAGATGGTATACAACATGGATGATTTCGCAAAATGGTGGGCCAGATACGATCAAATCAATGAAACAACACGGTTGGATGTTTGATGATTTATATGATGTTGTTAATGATTCACCAGTCGTAATAGATGTTGGCGAAGATAGTGATCCGGATAGTTTCAGAATAATCCATGCACAGTCACCCTTCTCACAAAGCGAGCAGTGGTTGATTGATCATGTTACAAACTCAACAGATATCGGCACATCGTCATTATTATGGGGACGAGACGATATCAATAACATTGCATTGTTTGGATCAAAAGCTGTAGAACAGCAGGTCCACAAAGATTATACATCTCGAACTATGTTTCACGGCCACACACCAACTGTTGACGTTGTGACAGCTAATAATTCATACTGGATTGATACATACGGAAGTGATACAACGACGTGTATGAACGCTATCACACGTGAGATATTCACAACACAACAACAAATTTAAAATCAAATGATAGCGTATACTGGAATCGGAAGTCGCAATGTTATAAACAGCGTAGAGTCTGATTTTGTGTGGCTTGGTAATATACTAGCTAAACTTGGCCTAGTACTTCGTTCTGGTGGAGCTGTTGGATGCGATTCAGCGTTTGAAGCTGGGTGCGACAATGCTGGTGGTAAAAAAGAGATTTACCTACCATGGAAAAACTTCTCGCAACATAATTCACAGCTGTATGTAGTTTCTGACAACGTGCTAGAAGCTGCACGGACAGTATATCCGTTTGACAACTGGAACAACTGTAAACCTGGGGTTAAGCGTTTGATGGGTAGAAACTGTCAACAGGTAGCAGGTGTTGCTCTTGATAACTTTGTCGATTTTGTTGTATGTTATACCGAAGATGGTTGTGAACACCACAACAACCGTACTAGAGCTACTGGTGGAACTGGGCAAGCGATATCGTACGCATCATTAAACGACATCCCAGTATTTAATTTTGGACGACCAGGAAGACGTGACGAATTCTTAACATTCATTGAGAAGTACACATGAAACATTATAAAATAATCTCTGGACTTCCAGATAAGGTTCAAACTGAGATACAAGGATATCTAGACCGAGGATGGGAGTTACACGGCCAGACATACCCTACAGTTCACGATGGATATCATTTAGTATTTCAAGCGATTACTGCTGACATTGAAGAACCCAAGCCTGCAGCTTCAGATAAAGGCGAACAGTTATCTGGATTTGCGCTTATGATTAAGCGAGTTACTGGAGAATAATGAAAACACTAATTATCGAGCTAGAACAGGAATATTCGCGTGTCGTTGCATTGTCGCTGCATTATAAATCTACAGGACGATTAGCTGAGGCAAAGCAAATGGCACACTATTGTGACGGTCTTAGGTTCGCTATCACTAAACTACGAAACCAATCGAAATGATTAATCAAGTAAGAAAAGATATCACAAAAACCGAACATGGTGTTATCGCGCATGGCGTGAACTGCCAAGGTGTAATGGGTGCTGGTGTAGCATTAGCTATTAGAAATAAATGGCCTGCTGTGTACGAGAGTTATAAACTATACGAACAACCAAACGGCGATCTGCTCGGAACTGTTGATTTTGTGGATATTACTGATGATGGCACATCGTCATTAGTTGTTGCTAATTGTTGGACGCAGGAGTTTTATGGACCTGGTAATAAACAATATGCGTCTCTTGACGCGATTATGAGCTGTCTTCGTGAGGTATATTGTTATGCAGATGCATTTGATCTTCCGGTTGTAATGCCATGGATTGGGTGTGGTCTTGCTGGATTAAAATGGCCAAGTGGTGTTTATCCAATTGTAGAATCGCTTGATAGTGAATTTGAAAATATTGATACAACTGTGTGTGTTTGGGGGTGACTTAGAGTTGCACTTTTATAAGTATAGTTAATTACTATATGAGAGTGCAACATTATGACACAGACATTAACGAACGGCGAGCAAAACGTACAATACGTAATCATGCTCGAGGGGAAAGTTGTATCACAACGATTTGATAGTCGGATCGTCGCTGAGATTGAAAAACAAAAGTTGCCCGCGGCCACACAAACTAGTGCAACAATTGAAGCAGTAGACCAATCTGGTCATCAAATTCTTTTAGGATAAAATTATGCTTGGTAGAACAACATTTGTAGAAACGTTGCTTGAGGATCTAGAACAGGTGGTTGCTA
Organism: Endocladia muricata; assembly: GCA_032356245.1. Lineage (NCBI taxonomy): Eukaryota > Rhodophyta > Florideophyceae > Gigartinales > Endocladiaceae > Endocladia > Endocladia muricata. Next base: position 9,773 of record JAUKWC010124146.1, read on the forward strand.
TGATTGAGGAACGTGAAGCGGTAGAACCAGACCTCGCTGTCGTGCGAGAGCTTGCAGATCAGTTAGTTTCAGAGATTGAATCACTAGCTGAGTAATATCATATAGTATGTCATTACGATACTATATCGATAATACATTTACATATGAAAACATTTGATAGTTTGACAACAAATCAGGATCTAGTATCGTTATATAATCAAATTATATTAGATCCTGATATGATTAATACGATCGGTATGGTATTAATCCAACAGTTGTTATCGGTTGTTTCGTATAAGCGTAATATTAATCACGACGTTGCGGTATTCAGACAACTGTGCCAAGATCGGTTGCGTGATATTAACCGAGATCAAGCACATAGTTATTCTATAAACAAAACCGCCGATCGTATATTTAAACGTTTACAAAAATTATTTATTACCGTTGACTTCTCGCAAGCTATGATTAACGACATAGCGTTTAGTGATACTCACTATACTGAGGTTAACGAATACTATGTGTTTCAATGTCGACTGATCGGTTCGGCGTTGTTTGATTTTACGTCAGTTGCAACTGGATTGTGGACTGTAGACGCGCTGATTAATAAAATTAATAATAACGATACGTCATTAAACACCAACGAACATTATCAATCTTTACATGCTAATTACAGTCGTGTTATATTAGACGAAGCATTAGCTCATGGAAGACAATTTACACTTCGTGATCTTGCTGAGATGGTATTCGAGGGGGTACGAACGATCCGTTCTACTAAGAACGAAAATCACCGCCTTGCAGTGTTTCATCGAGCGAATCGAATGATAACTCCACAACATTCGTATGATGCTGTAGATGTATCACAATTGATTTATATTCCATCTAGTAATAATCAGTACCTTGCATGGGTTCGATTATTTGAGATTCACTTTCCAGATATTGATGTTACATGTAAACAACTACCGTTTAGTAATATAATCACGTACGATCAGGCAGTTATTAAATTTCCACAATTACGCGATTAGATTAATTCTATTATAGGTGTTTTTATCTATAATCGGCAGTTTTTGATAGCGATTAGCATTAAATACACGCATATAATTAACAACTATGAGTGATTATCATGCGTATCGTATCAACACTAGTATCTGCAGTATCTCGGAAATACCATCAAAAAGAAGCGATCTATCGATTACAACGAATGTCCGACCGTGCTCTCTCTGATATTGGTATAATTCGTTCAGACATCCCACATGTAGTTCGTCGAGGCAAGCGGTAATGATACGTGTCACCGATCACGACTTACGTACAGCAAAAGTACGTGCAGAGAAGCTTCGTGCTGAACAGATGTCACGAATTGTACGCACTGTGTGGAAATTCATTACCCGACAAAAGTAGTATTATTATGGTTGATTATGATAGATACTATCATAATGAATCCTCAACAACAATTAATTCAACACACACTATCCGATCAGGACACAGGTGTGTACATCGTGGGTGGATATGTTAGAGATCGTATCCTTGATATTAAACCATCTGATCATGACTACGTCGTGGTTGGAGTCACCATCGAACAGATGTTACAATTTGGCTTTACTCAAGTTGGTAAAAGCTTTCCGGTTTTTCTAGCACCAAATGGCGATGAGTTTGCGCTAGCACGATCAACTGTAGATAATACAGTTCCATCACTGCGTGATGATTTATACCGTCGAGATTTAACGATTAACGCATTAGCTCGTGTTGTTATCGACTTCAACGATGATGGTCATGGAACACTATCAGATGAAATCATCGATTACTTCGGTGGGGTGATGGATCTACGTCACAGAACTATACGACACATCAGCTCGCACTTTGCAGACGATCCAGTACGTGTACTGCGTGTTGCTAGGTTTGCTGCTCGATACGAATTTACTATTGATTCATCGACAATCGATATTATGAAAATGATTGTCGATAATCGTCAATTATATAGCATAAGTACTGAGCGTGTATGGAATGAATTTTCATCAGCGTTACTCACAAATCAACCATATCATTTCTTTGAAACGCTAGAACGAGTGGGTGCGTTTGGTGAGTTATTTCCTAGTCTTAGTGCACACCAAATTATGCACACTAGTATATCATTACCAAATCTTGCACCGACGTTATCATTACGTTTTACGTTTTTATTAGTAACATCCAATTATGTTGGTATCTGCTCTTTTTGTGATAGATTAAAAGTACCACCCTCACTTGGTCGTCTTGCGGCACGTACTCAGTATGTTTATCAGACATCTAACACACATGCAACGCTAACACCTGAATTAGTAATGGAAATTTTGTACAATATTGATGCATTTCGTCAACCAGATCAAGTGTTCACGACGATGTCTATTATACTAATATTCTTATCAAGACATACGTGGATATCAACACTTGCACAATGCCTTACTGCTGGATTAGCTGTTAAACGCGATACGCTTCTTCGCGAGGAAGATCGATTACTAGTCGGAAAAGCACTCGGTACGCGTATTATTGAAACACGATATCAACGTATTGCTGATACTATTGAGGCGATAAATACCGATAAACAATTACGGTTAAAATGGTAATGTCAGCAAACGATTCTAAGGTAATAACGATTTTAACACAGGAAGGTCATCGGCCTCCAGCTAAACTAACTCCAGAACAAGAAGAAGTGTTAGCATGTGCTCTTGATCCTGAACTACAATATCTCAAGGATGTAGAACGATTATATACAAATACTACCAATAAGTAGAATTATATGCTGGAAATGCTGTCGAGCTTTGTAAATACCGGTTGACAGGAGATATTAAATATGGCCGGTACACTCAATTATTCATTTGATCCAAACCAACTAGTACACGTATTGGTCGAAATCGATGACCCTAATAACAGACATCATCGAATATTAGCTGTTCGACCAGGAAAAATTGTACGTGTTCGGTTTAATGTACTTGTCACTCAAACAACCCTTCTCTATGATATAGAAATCGACCGTAATGCTGGTACAACAGAGGTAGAAGAGAAAAACGTATTTGCGACATTGAGTGATGCCGTCGCTGAATACGCTTTGCGGTTACAATAACTCCTATATCATAGGAGTATATACTAATGCCAGACGAGGATCTCAAACAGCAGGAGAAAAACTTACGGTTGTTACTTGGTTTATCCGATGAACAAATATCATCACTGTTTCAACTAATATCTGATCAACCACCGTTATCAAAATTTGTAGCAAAACGTAAAGCCTATGCTACTGTGTTTAGCGGTATTCAACGAGCGTTTGTTTGGATAGCAGGATTTGTTGGTGCGATATGGTTAGGGGCTGAAAAAATTCAACTGGTTATCCAGTACTTTATTACTAGTATTGGATCGATATTATAATGAAACATAAACTCACAGATGTCGTTATTAAGCTTGAAAAAGCTGGAAATAATCCAGTTGTAAAGTGGTTAGGACGTTTACATGATATTGGTTTAGTGCTCGGTCTTGGATTAATATGTACTACTGCTGTAGTGTATGCATATGAGTATTTCACACCGATAGAATCCTATATTGACCCACTAGCCGTAATACCAACCAAGGCAGAATATGACGGTGGCGACCCAATTGATATGATGATGCTAGTTAACTACAGTCGAGACATAGGTGTAATCGAAACCAGTAACGTACTACGATGCGACATTGGTGACGGTGATGGGTTTGAATTTATATCAGCATCTGATGCTATTATTCCAACACAACAAATATCACCAGCAGGTGTTACTGTGATAGATAAATTCATTGACCAGCAACAAGTATCTAGTAATAAAGATATAGCACGATGGTTACGCGAAACAGCAATTGATATTAAAATACAACCAAATCGTTATAATGGTGCAGTTCCAAACGATTCGTCGACCTGTTTCACTGAACACACAATTACGGTTAAGACTGAGATTCTTGGCTTGACTAAATCAGTACGTATAAACGGATATTCGTTTGATTACATATGGTATAACAATGATTAGAAAATTACTTACTGTCGTGGTATTGCTTGTTGTATTATCTATTGGGATGGTCGCAAGCTTTGAGCGGTGGTCACCAATTGAAAACTACCTCGATTATGTTGCTGTTGTCAGCTACCCTGCGTATACTAAATCAAAGTCTGTACGATTCATATCGGTAATTGCATCATCTAGTGCAACATCATTTCGTCAATGGGATGATTCGATTTGGTGCCGACCGAATGATACCACACCATTTGAACAAGCTGATTTTTATCTGTCGTCAGTAACTAACAAACCAGCATACGAACCTTATCCGACATTAGTTAAACTAGCGATGAATGAACCAGCCGACGAGCGATTAATTGAATGGCGTCAAGCGATCATCGATGAATCACGACGACTAGGTAAAGGTAAGTGGAAGTTCCAATTATCAATGGATTGGCCGACTCAGAATACAGCGTGTTATGGTAAACACACTATAACAACAGCCACACCAGTATTTCAATTCCGTAGATCGAAGACAGTATATAGTCAAGCATTTTGGTTGATTGGATCAGACGAGCTTCGTCCCGGTATGTTGCTACCAGAATTGGCTATACCAGAAAAGTAATTTAATAGTTGTCTTTTTTATATATAACTGTATAATTCTTAATTATAATGACAATGAATACAAATACAAATAATATGACCAAACGCACGGTGACGAATAATAAGTCACCAGGCACTCCTGTATTCTAGGTTTACGACAAATCACAGTTGGAATAACAGGAGCTCCGAAATGGAGCTTTTTTTATGGACGTAGTAAAGTGAATGCGAAACGAGCTCGCTAGTACACTTAAAAACTTAAAGGGGCGGTAGCGAGGATGTTACTAAAATCGTCTATACTGTACAAATATCGTTCAATTCCTGAGTAGCTCAATTGGTAGAGCATTCCGCTGTTAACGGAACGGTTAGAGATTCAAGTTCTCTCTCAGGAGCAAATATTTGCACTTTGTTGTTTTATTCTGGCAATGTTTTTGGTATAGTCACCACACTGTAATAACCAAGCTATTGGACACATGAGCAAAAAGCACAACAAAGTATACACACGTGAGTGTAACATTCGCAAAAAGGTAAACAATATGTATATGGAGGACGATATTACCGAAGCAGTTACACCATTGCGTCAGTATGATGATATTAGCGATGAGTGGCTTGATAATGTGCCGCTCGAGGATATTGACGATATGTGGTTTGAGTATGACGATGATGAGTATTACACATCATGAGTAAATCAACATATGAACAAACATGGAAGATTGGTCCACAACTTCCGCCTAATCCATCACAAGATGACATTAACGAGTACAACGAGGTGTTGGTTCGTCAAGCAATTCATACGTTATCGACGGTGTGTGCAATGCAATTAGATTCAAACGCTAACGCAGGCGAGAATGCAGATATGATGTGGGCAGAACTTGAACGACACGTTGCTGTAATTAAGGCTGACATTGAACGGTTAACTGGAATTCGTATTTAATAATGCTGTATGGGTCGTTTATCGAATGGCTGAAGATACCGGACTTTTAATCCGGCAGGGGAGACCCTCATTGTAGGTTCGAGTCCTACACGGCCCACAAATAGAGATATGTACACTACGAAATCAGCAAACAACACTACAATAGATTTGTGTTTGCTGATATAAATAACCATTATGACACATCAGACATTTATGGATTTTCTAATCGAAGGATACACCGTACAGCACCGGTTAACGCACGGTTCGGATGAAACTACTCATGTCGATTATACTGACGATGGAGATGACGATCATCATGTGATCCAAAGTAGACTTGGTAGTGAAGTATGGCATAAGAATAATGTAACAAAAGTATTACCAGTCGCTGATCAACCAATACGTAAAAAGCCAGATCCGGTAAATTCAAAAGAACGTGATGAAATGAGTAAAGCACACATGGAAGCGTATGGTGATTTTCATGTGTACTTCGGTGGAGTATTACGAAATGGTGGTAAGGGACAGGATAATCAGAAACGCGACTACCACGGTATTTTGTCGGCGATCAAAGAGCGTGATCATAGTACGATATCACCAAAAGCCAAAGCAAAGATGTACCAAGACGCTGCTCGAGAGATTGTTAGACAAATTCGATTTGAAAAACCTATCGCTAAAGCTCAAAGCGAAAAAGACCTTGCAAGAAAGAATTCACCGTTACACGATGCAACAAATATAATCCTAGTACCTGTACCATCATCATCGAAAGTACCAGAAGAATTTGCCGAGGTGCTAAGTCGTGTTTTTCAAAGCGAGACAAGAAATGTAACAATCGCAAAGGCTGGTGAACTAGTACAAGCAAATAAACTTTATGATGTTTATCCAGATCATACAAAAGTTGCAAAGGCTGGCGCATCTAAGGGTCAAAGGTTGACACAAGCACAAATATTGCAGGTATATAACAGACACCTAATAAAAGACGTTGAAGACGGTAGGAGATCACCCGGTCAAGCGCTTCGAATGCTTGAATCAAACAAACAGTATATTGAGTCCACATTAGATCGACTAAACGATGAAGATAGTGTTGCTGCATATGATCATCTTGATGCAATTAGTTTAGCAATTGCTCAAATTACTAATAAAACGAAACCAGGTGCACCGAATGATACTGTCCGTAAATACTCATCAATGATGCCAATAGATCGGCGTACACATGTATATAACCGAATGAAAGTTCCAGCTACTAAGATTGGTGAGACAGTTGATGAAAACACAGTTGTTGTTATTGTCGATGACAACATCGAAGAAGGCAATTCTGTTTTTCAAACATATCGAGCTTTATTAAAGGGTGGAGTGGTTAAGTCAAGTCATGCAGTAGTTGGCGCCGTTGCTCACAAACTTGGTATATCTTCACCCTAACCACAATTTATAATAAAAGGAGTGTTATTATGTTCTGGTCGTTTGCTGTTGATAATCAGGTCTACGTATTTTATAATGGCGAACTGATATACAAGAAATGGACTAATACGAATCAACCGTCTAAGGTGTTTGATCCAGGTGGTTTACCGCCATTTGACCTACCATCGTAGTTTTATAGTTCGTTATATATTGCTCTGTAAAGATTGCTGGTGATCCCTTCTCTTGTAAAGAAGTTTAAGGCGGTTCGACTCCGTCACAGAGCACAAATTTGTACTATATACATACGCAACCGGAGATATCAATGAAATATTTTGTGAGAGTTTGTATAGTACAAGGTCGAGATGTAATACAACAGCACTACGAGCTTGTAACAACAAACATACTTAAAACGATTACTGACATCAATGCCACTGATGGAGTTAAGAGTGGGTTGCAACCTCGGGCACGTCTTGTTATCGATGTCGTAGACGTTGACACCAATCGTGAGTTAGTGTTCGATACAAACATTATTTGTGCGCAAAAGATTGCATACGTGTTGAATAAAAATACTAACACATCGTCTAAAGTTGTTGTCGAAGCATCTGAAAAGCGACTACAATATCTTCATGATTTGAGTACTGATGAACAAACAATTCGCGACAATCTACAAGCTGCTGCAGATAAAAAACAATCTGATGGTCGAGATGGAACTGATGGGCGAGATGGGACTAGCAACGTAGTAGCAGCTAATAAGCGTCGTGCTAATCGATAACTGAAACAGGAAAGTCATTGACTAATACAACAAATAAAGTAATTATTACAAACGTTAACGTTAGAGATAAGAGTAAGATTTATTTAAAATCAAACATTCAATATCTAGTCTCGATGCTAGCATCCAATCCATCTCAAGTGTTTGAGCAATGTTGGACGACAGAACGTAGTGAGGCTATGTTGTTTGATATGCATGAAGCACGAAAGGTGTTTTTTGCTGTCGAATCTGTGCTACTAATTCCTGATACGGGCTTGGCTATTGAATATTTTGAAACCGTATCATCCGATGAAACTGGGGAACAATAACCGATATCCTGATTCCAAACTGCTGGTTATAAATAGCGCTAGTTTAGTATTGTTTTTATGAGATGTGCCTCGATGTAAAGTGTTACGTAGTCTAGTTAGACTATACTATAAAACATATTAGTTCACAGTGGCTCAAATCACTAAATGTTTATAGTATTTTTGTTGGTAACAATGAGGTCAAACAATGAAAGGAATTATATATAAAACGTTTACTATCTGTAATACGATTTTTACCGTACTTGTAATCATAACTGCTACAGCGTTCGCCTATGAAAAACAAGCAGCACCAGAGGCGTGGGTCGATTACGTAGCAGAAGTCTCAACCAATGATATGTATATTAACGAAGATGTTTATATACTAAGCTTCAATTATATTCGAGGGCAGGGTGCTGAATGGACAGCAACACTATGGTGTGATACTAGTAATGGTCGAGGATTCACACAGGTTCATCACGTAACACTTATATTTGACCAGTATACATCTGATAGGCTATCATCATTTGATTTAGCAAAATCAATCAAAAATCAGTCTGACGTTGGATCTGTTCAACAAAGCAGCTTACTTCGTAATATTGCTAACGATCATGAAGTGGTATCATGGAGATGGAGAGGACAATATCCAATCGGAGCTAGTACATGCTTTACACAAAACGCATACAGTACAAAAACACCAATATTTGGTTTAGATATTGAAGGCGTAATCATATCAAATAAGTTCACACTTATTGTAACGAATGATATTTTTAATTCTGATTCTTCTACGTTGTTGGAAGAGATACAAGAAGATGTAGATCATGGTCGTATCAATCCAGGCGTAAACTTGATAAACTTTAATCAAGACTAAACACTCGGTTAGATAGTAGCTGTTTCTCTGCTACACAACCGAGTGCATGTAATCAACCATCAAGTGTCTTAGCACGTTGCAGATGTGCAACAAAAGTGCTATTATTTGTCTTGCAGTATTCATCCCACACAACACACAAAGGAAATAGAAAGTATATGATGCTCAATAAGTGCGCTCTATCTGTAGTATCAGTTCTGGTGATTGCCGGTTGTAGCAATGCTTCAAACGAATCATCTACAGCTACACCAGTGGTTGGTGTTATCGATCCGGTTCTGCCTGGGCCAGTTCCTACAACACCAGTTGTTCCACCAGTAATTGTGCCAACACCCGTTCCGAATAATCCGGTTATTATTCCACCAGCTGATCCAATCGTTACTCCAGATCCAGACGATCTTCCTGACACAGATGATGTTCCTGATGTTGATGTCGATGCACCATTAATTGTTGATCCGGATAACAACAATACTAGTGTTCCGGACGGTGCTGTTATTCCTGATGTTGATCTTCTTGCTGACCCAGTTGCCGGTCCATCGATTGATGATCTGTTTAATTTTGAGCTTGAGAATGTTGCGGTTGTTGGAAGCGGTCCACCGACCGCTCCGACTAATCTTCGTATCGATCTTGTATCTAATGATTGGGCACGAATCAACTGGAGTCCATCGTCTGGTAACATCGTGGAGTATCGTGTCGAGCGTAGTGATGGTCATACCTATAGTATTCGTGGCGATGACACCATTCCCGAGATGATGAAAAATTGGAAGACAACATCATTTGTTGATTGTAACTACACGCGAATTCTGTGTGGTAATACTGCACCAGCGCCAGGCGATGTCTTTACGTATCAGGTTGTTGCTATCGATGCAAACGGTGTAGAATCAAGTCCGTCTAATCCAGTAACAGTAACATTCCATCTACCACAAGGTGCACCAGTACCACTATATGAAGACCCGTACCTTGACGATAGTCAGTTTGCACAAACACACGACTTGACTAATCCGGAATTTTTCCTCGATAAGTTCACTCTTGTGTTCGATGAGGAATTCGATGGCAATACTCTTGATACTGAAAAGTGGAATCGTTCGCTTGTATGGGGTCCTGATGTTATCATCAACGAGGAGATGCAATACTTCGTCGAGGATCCAGATTTTGGGTACGATCCATTTACAGTAGCCGATTCAAAACTAACAATTACGGCTATTCCAACACCAGAGGCCCTAAAGAGTAAGCTACCCGATGTTTGTGTTAACAGGTGTAAGTTTCTATCAGGGACACTGTCTACGTATGATAAGTTTGGTATGACGTATGGATATATTGAAGGACGTGTTAAAACTAGTGGTGTATCTGGTGCACTATCAACGTTCTATATGTACCATCGATATGCAGGTGGTGAGACAACAAGCCATGCACCAGAAATCGATATTCTTGAATACCTTGGCGAGAATCCGTTTGGAGATGAGGATGCATTTCAGGTATATCACTATCAGGATGTTAATACTGGCGAGATCATGTCGTCACCCACAATGAATACTCAAAATCCAGATGGTACGCTGTTTAGTGATACGTTTCACACATATGGTATTCTGTGGGAGCCACAACTGGTGATCTGGTACATTGATGGTAAAGAAGTTAAACGACTTACCGGTCCACAAGTTGCTCGTCAAAGCATGAACATTGTTACATATCTTGTAACTGGTAGTGGATGGGCGCCGCTTCCGGATCTCAATGGTGATCCGATTACGTACGAACTCGACTACATCAAAGCATATCAGCGAGCACCGTACGTACAATAGTAGTATTACGTACGGTTTTTAGAATCATGGTGGTGGTATAATTGTGTACCACCACCAGAGAATAGCATAAGATGTCGATGTTGTTTCGAATGTACCAACCAGAAGCTCTTGTAGAAGAGGTGGTTGCCGCTCTGCCAGAACGCCTGTTCACCAGTTCCACAACAACGTTCTGTGATCCGGCAATGGGTAAAGGTGATTACCTAATCGGTGTAGCGAAGCGGTTGCTCAAATACGGTCACACGAGGGATAATATCCTCTCGCGATTGCATGGGTACGAAATGAGTCATATGTATACCAACATGTGTATTTACAGAACACCCATTAGTGGTGCTAACATAGAAGTTATGACATATGACGAGGTATTAGCTGGTGGTATTAAAATGAAATTCGATTGTGTTGTAGGTAATCCGCCCTATCAATCTAGCACTAATACAACTAGTATTGGACAACAGACTGTTGGAATAGATTTATATAAACAATTTTATAATGATATCTTTAGCACAGCTACGTGTGGAGTGGTATTATCAGCGCGTTGGGATCGTGGTTTTCATAATAACGTGGTCAACGACACACATGTTACGACTATTGGATACGCCACTAATCATTTCGCTTCAACTACGAAAGGTATCGAAATGGTTTACGTTATACGTGACGATAACTCGTCATCAGATACAATAGAAGTAGTACTGAAAAGCACGAAAACACGTAATATCATGCGCGGTGATTATTCGATAGCGTTACTAAAGCGATGTGATTCGCCACTAATAGATTCAATCCTATCTAAAACTGTGGCATCTAGAGGTCTCGATACGTTGTGGGTGTCGTACAATAACAAAACACACGGACCAGGAACTACGATGATTGGACAAACAGGGACTGATCGGATCGTAAAGACAGTAGGTGCTAGAAATAAACCTACTGTGGATGGCCGTATTACACCACAGTTTACTCAACCTCACATGAATAAATGGAAACTCATATTTGGTAAATCAGGGCAACCTCACAAACTCGGTACAACTAAGATACTAGAACCGAATGTTCTGGTAAGTGGACAAGTACAATTCTTAGTATTTGATACCGAAGTTGAAGCACGCAATGCCCAATCAATTATTAACTCATCATTATATCTATTCATCACTAAGATGGTAAAATCAAACATTGAAAACAACAAAGCGTTTTGGAAACATTTACCAGTTGTAGACTTTAGTCGCCCCTGGACTGATAATGAACTTACCGATTACTTTGAGCTTACTGATAATGAAAAACTATACCTATGCTCGTAACGGTTCCGATCCTTTCTGGCTTGATCATGAGATTCAACGTCAATTATCGTAAGTCCGTGTTGACCAGCAATGGTACGTGTAGCAAATCCTTTAGATACGTGAACTATAGTAGGGTGTGCTCACACTAGGTGCGATCCATGTGTTCGTGATCTTCGTTGTTCTATTTACTGGTCAACGTTGCTATAATTGTGTTATCGACTAGAGAAACTCGTTCAGACAATGAAACGACCGATTGCATTTTATCAAGCTGCATGGGATACGTACCACGCAGATAACCGTGACGTGTTTAAGTATGAAAAAGCACTGAATGCGTTTCAGGTTGCCGGTAAGCTATTTCCGGATGTAACATTGAGTGGTTGTATGACAACCAAACAGTACGCTCATAGCTACATGATG
>JAUKWC010124257.1:0-22025 GCA_032356245.1 Endocladia muricata
GTAACTGCACTATAAATAGTTACCCATGCGTATGAATGGTCTTATTGGGGGCGCAACCGAAAGGTTCCCTGCATGTTCTTAGAAAATGAGTGAGCCAGCTCTATAAACACAATCAAGCAGATTAAGAATGTCTCAAACTATACCGTTCTATATCGTTGCGGAATATCAGAAATGGGTAGCAGTATTTCTGTTCTAGTGCCTATCGGACACCTGGCATCGTATCAGAACGACTTTTAAGTCGGAATAATAACTCATCAGTAGTTTCTTTTTACTTTCTTTTGTGCTCAAGCGACGTCCCGCAGTACTGGTGGTCTGGACAGGGCAGATATTTGTAGCTTCATGAACTTGAGCAACATGGAACCCACCGAATATTGTAATAAATCCCCAACTTTCCAAAACTGTATCTCCTCTCTTTGAGCCCCGTCGCATCATTGGATCGCCAGATCATACCGGACCTCGCCTTGTAACCTACGACTGTAAGTAGCAGCGAATTTATTGTGCCAACTGGAAGATGAGAAAATTTCTAGAGACTGCACGAGACGTCAAGAAGTCAAATGTCAAATGTAGAAGTATCAGTGATGTCTTTGTGAGCTGGAAGCTTGCAGACTGTGTAGAGGTCATGTCATCGCGACTAGCGAACATAAAAGCAGAAAATGCCTGGAAAACACCATTGGATGTAGCGCTCAGCACTCCGAGCAGCTTCGGCCTTCGAATTGCTACACTAGGGAACGTAGAACAATCCAAACAGAGCAAAACTACAGCAATGGTGTTCTGAATCAGGTTGTTGTATCCGAAAGACTGGGAAGCTAACGAGATCCAAAGATTAGGGTAGTTAAGAGCTGTAAGAGCTGCCTGGCAAAGCGACCCGAGACGGACCTGAGAGTGTGGTTTCTAAGGCTGCAGGCTGTAACGAGGAAGGGAAGGCCGGTCCTGGTATTCAAAGAAGTGGATCAGGTGCTGTAGAAATGTACAGAGATGTGGATAAAGATAGAGTTAGGTACAGGATACATAGCAGACGCTAGTGAAGGTAAAGGGAATATGGGTTCAATCCGAACGTTCTAGTTAGACGAGCGAGTACAGGGGAGGTTTCTTTGGATGACTGCTAAAGAATTCTGCACACAGAAGATTGCTGAAGACGAGTCGGGGCAGAAAGAAGAGCGAAAAGTCCGTACCTTTGCTGTTAGAGATGGCCAGTTTGACCCCAACTATATAAAATGGGGGAGTTTGTGGAGCTACGGGTGGGCGCAGAAGCAGGTGTTTACTAACTAATAGGTCAGTTTGATGGTGGCAGTACGACGCTAAATAAATGCGAGAAAATATATGCACAGCCAGCCTAGCGCATGGGCGTGCTCAAAGTAATGTAAAGAGGGTACTATAGGCCGTAACGCGACTTACAATGCCTGACGGGAGAACATTACCAGCAGTGCAATCGTAGTACACTGCAAGAAGAACCGCAACGGCTCCACACTCTGCGGAGCATTTGGGAGATCAGTCCAGCAGTTCTGATTCGCATCTTAACATTGTACTATCTATATCCTAAAATTATGAAAGTTATGGCAAAAGAAGGACGACCCAAGATGAACTTGGGACGGGTACTCAGGTCAGTATCGTATTGTAGGCTCGTGGCAATGTCACACGAGATATGCATGGATTCATCTGCACGATAGCTGGGATGATCTCTATTTCAATCGAGAAGCCTATATATATATATATGAGCTTCTATGCAGGATCATTGATACCATTCAGTTTCCTCATTTCGACGTTTGCACTGCGCCGTTTCAACTGCATGGTTGTAAGGGCAGACCGGGAACTGGAAAGTAAGTCTTGGGAGACAACAAGCACAGATGGAATGTTATGATGTTTGGTAGATTTTCTTCTCAGGACGAAATACCAATTCAGCAATTGATGCATGCCGTGGAGCTCTACTGTGAAAGTCGAGCTTCTCCCGTCCGGTTGCTCTGATAATATCATGTCTCGCAGTAGTGTCGAGCCGCCCCGGTCCTAGATTACATTCCCCGGAGCCAGAGGCAGCACAACGACGGTGTATTTGAGATTGACCCTGAGCAAACTGTTTGTTTTTGCAAATGTTGATGACGGGACCACATCTATAAAGCCGTCACAGCATGTGCAATTCCATGAGGGTATATCAAGAAGGTACGAATTTGTTGGGAGCCAATCTCCTTCTGGTCTTTGTCATTGCCTGTAATTCTATCAAAGGCCTGAAAGTAGACGGGAACAAAAGCGAGTCGGATATAGTGTCGGTGGCTCCATCTTTCGTGTTGAGGCGACTCTCATAACCGATAAAAATATCTACCAACACTCTGAGAGGACTTGCAACCGTGGTGCTTCAGAGCTTCGTCGAAAAATCCTGCCAGGGTTTCATACTTCGAGAATTATACGGGCTGACTCGTTCATTGCGTCGCTTGAAGCAGCCAGTGTGCTTTTTCGAGAAAGACCTAATGGATAGCGGTGAAACCAGGGCATCCAGAAAGGGACGGCCCTTCGAATCACTTTGTGAACCGGAAATAGCTGACGAAGGTTCTCGCACTACGATGGTGACTTCTCAGCCTGACCTGATGGCCGTCATGACGGATCAAAGAGATGGACGAGACATCATCAGATGTATGGGGAGAACATCGGCTACAGACAACAGACGCCGGGAGAGGTAAAGATCTCGTGAAGGAAACCCTAACCTTCAGAGCTCTGGAAGAGCCATCGAAGAAGTATGTGAGAACCACTACGGAGCACGAGCCCAGACGCACAGGCATAATATCTTTCTTCAGGACAACCTTGGGTTGGAAATGAAATTCGAGGCTTATGACTGTGCAATAACAGCCAATTTCTTTCTACTAGCTATCTGTACCATCTTCTCCAAGAAACTCTAGTAAGGATGCCGAAAGAACAGAGTATTGTCTCTGGTTGAGTCCTACTGCAAATTAGTAGATGGACTGATTTACAATGCTGTAGACGGAGCAGTACAGGCTTGCAGGACGTCTGTAACCCAAGCCATGAATCGCACCATGGACTTCTGAAGTGGATTTGATGTCCACTTGGCTCCAGCTAAGGGCAAACACCCGTTGTCACGTTGAACGTCGTGAGTTGCACATTACCGCCCGTGAGGCACATCGTTCCGAGCGTTTAAAAAAAAAGAGTTACACCTAAAACCGTCGGGTAGTTTGAGAAACACATTTCGAACCTTTTTTTTGTTCTTTATCGTTGTTAAAAGTCTAGGCATTACTTATGGATGTCTAGCAAATATGAAAGAGATCATAGAGACCGCAAACGTTCTATCGACGTCAAACTACTTGCTCAATCGCGTTGTGTGGCTGTAGAACACCTCGGTAAAAGATATCCGGTGTACTATCTTTGGCGGAACAGAGCTTTCTTAGCGAGGCCTGCATCTCTAATACTTCAGAACCAGTCGAGTCCTTCGACGAAGATCCCAGGACATAGGATCACTTAGCGCGAATCCAACTTGCCGACAGATTCCCTCCTATTGGCCTGAAGACCACGGTAATACTTCGTCATAGTTAGAAATAGCTGCATGAATGATTCAGCTTCAACACGGAACGACCATGGTAGGTACGGCAGAGATTCTGTACCGTTGAACTTGATATCAAATTCGAAAGTTGAATCCATTCAATGCACTCACGATTTCGACTTTATTTTAGGCCCCAGTAGACTTCATATGTAGCAAACCTCAATGTCCAGTAAATACTAGAATCCAGAAATGAAATGATTCTGTTTGCCTCCGAGACATTTGTGTTCAGAAATGTGCGGAAGGACAAATGAGTTTCGTGTGGTTCGTTATGAGGGGGAGCCATGCTATCGAACTTGAACCGGTCAATAACAGTATGATTTTCTGTCTACGCTGCAAGTGTTGCAAATCTCCAGGCATCTTCTGGAAACAAAAGAAGGAAATTATCCGTAGCCGCCCAGTTTGTACTACTACTAAGGAGCAGGAAGAAGTCAGCAAGATCCAAAGATTAGTGCCTGGAATAAGATGCCGTGGAGAAATTGCAGACTTACATTCTCTGAAAGACTTTGTGAACTTTTGTTGCTGGGGCTGTAGAAGACCGAAATTATCGTCGTACGAGCGAGTTAAATCTCGATACTAGCTCAAACACTTGAAGGTAGTGAATACCGAATCTTGCATAGATGGCTCAGTGCGAAATGGTCATATACTTCTACGAAGCTCAAATGGTTGATAATACCTGTACTGGAAAGCTGTCTCACCCAGTGTGTCACAAGTAGAGAAGGCACTAGCTGGTATGGTTATGAAGTTTTGTGAGGAGGGTACTCATAGCTGTCCAGCTAAACCAGGATATGCGAAGAATGAAATTTCAAGCATCTGAAATTTAGCCTCGCAGAGGTCACGAGTATATAGTACATACAAGGCTTGGACATGAACATCAAATCCTACAGCTTCCTCCTAACAATAAACCGATGGCATGCAGTCGACGTACTGTACTTAGCGACACAGCAAAAGTCAGGTAAATACACGCAAAAGTTGCTCCACGGAAGGTTGTTATACTGTATGCTTCCTTTTCGAAGTTCCTATCTTATAGGACATGTATATTCGAGATTTTAGCTGCTCTTTCGTACCGTCATGTGTATTTGACGGAACTGCTTCAGGCAGGGTAGTAAAATAAATAGAAAGCTACGGAAATGGTGTGGTAAAGAACCTTTCTTACTTTATACGGAGTACAGAAAAAAAAAATTCAAACGCAACCTCAGGTGCATCTTCCAAGTCTAGTCGGGACGTAGCTTTGGGGCCGACCTTAAGAAGACTTTCAATGTTGCAAACTTAAACGTCGAGAAACATTCCTAAGAAGTGGGAATTTCTCTTGGTGTTCATAGAGCAGGAAAGCTCCACGAGATGGGCTCTTAGCCGATCCTTATAGCGTACAGGCGTTGTAAATATTGTGCATCGTGGGTCTCTGAGAGCCACTTATCATAACCGCGTTGACGTGTAAAGCTAGTAGTAACAGAGTACGCATTATGTCGCTCATGTATGATTGCAACAGCGCCCGTTAAAACCCTGGTGCTTCAGCCCTGAAGTACAAAAGTACTCTTTCTCTATGTTTCGATGGAACGTGGTGGGTCGTGTACACAAATGCCTTGATTTCTCCGCGGCAGACTTCCGGCCTGCCTTTCTGCCGCAGGTGCATCCTCTCAACAGCTCCGTACTTCAGATCTCTCTCTCCAAGATCACTCGTCTGCTCGCTTGCTCAGAGATTCTCCGTTTCCTTTCGTCTAAAACTACAGCATTTTTCTTATCTCTTCGATTTCCCCTCACATGTGGACACTTGACTTTTCGGATTGAGGTCTGTTCATTACGGCTGAATTGACTAGCGCTCTCGGGGCATAAGCGTCGCAGTGTTTATAG
Source organism: Endocladia muricata (assembly GCA_032356245.1). Taxonomy (NCBI): domain Eukaryota; phylum Rhodophyta; class Florideophyceae; order Gigartinales; family Endocladiaceae; genus Endocladia; species Endocladia muricata. Next base: position 5,390 of record JAUKWC010124257.1, read on the forward strand.
CCACAGTCTTGCGGTGAGACCAAAGCAGAAATCGTACTAAACCCTGACACAGCCGTAATGTAGTCAATACTATCGCGTCCAGCCACGGTGAAGTCTCTATCCCAGGTGTCTCCTAAACGTAGTTGAAGCACATTTTAATTTACAATTTGTGTTAAACTGGCCTTTAACGAATACATGAGCTGAAATATGACGAAATAGCAGAACCAAAAGGTAAAGTAGATCTCATGGTCGCCAGCACTTTAGACGGACACTAGTACACTGTCTGTTTGTACTCTCAGTATGGGCAGAAGCAGCGAACTGCGACTACCTCGCTTTTTGCTCTTGTCGTCAGCTGTCGGTTTTGCGCTCGTAGGTTGCTCACTCCCTCGCCTATCGCATCTCTCAGTTCGGTTGCTGCGCATCGACATACCATCTCCATAAAAGTTTGCTGCTCATCACACACTGCTTTCCCGTGCTCCAGATTCTCGCAGAACAAAATGCCTTGGCACCTCCGTCCCGTGGTCACCATCAGCATACTTGGGTGCTGAGAAGTCGAGCTGACTGATCTATGAGTGCAGTTTGGCCTGGCAGGTGGTACATTGACTGTCTCGCAGAGATTCGGAAGCAACCCATACACTACGAGGCGCTGAGCTTGGAGAGAAATATGAATTGTTTTTAAGTTCCGCACCTCAATAATAGCAGCGTGCACGTTCCGTATACGTATTCTACAGATAGAACACAATAGAACTGATTGTATCTCTCGAACATCGTCCAGTATCGTACACATCTACTCAACTCGTGACCTTGTGTGCTGCCCACATACACGCAAGACTAATCTGCCACCTGGAGCATATGGGTTTCTGCAAACGGCAAGGACAACCGACAGCCCGTGTGATGCCGTAGGAGAATCGCGTATGTAACTCGTACTCCGCAGAATATTGCCAGAGTCGGAAGAGCTCATATAATACAGCCGTCTATCCATCCAGATGTCAGCCTCACTCAAACACCTGCAGGCTGCCAGATCTGAGACCTTCATCAGAATTGGCTTGTGCTGTGCCCAGAACCGAAGCGGTGACAGGCACCCCGACGCAATATCACATTTTGTCACCACATTCATTGTCTTGGAAGGACCAGAGGAATTAGACTACCTTCTGGCGCCCTTTACCTCACTCGGGGTAGGCAGTCGTCGCAAGCTCATCGTCGTAGAGAACCAACACAGCGTCTGTGTTCCCAGAAATGGATGTGGACGTCCACTGAGTGCAGTACAAGGTCTAGTAATACGTCTGTGTTTCTGGGAATGGATGCGGACGTCGACTGAGTGCAGTACGAGGTCTAGTAATACCCGTGGTTTACTACACATTTTGCAGTACCAGGACTAGTGATAATACACCCGGACTTCCGCCAGGTGGAAGCCCGAGTCTAGTGTCACTAGACTCGGACTTCCATGAAGTGGACGCCCGGGTCCAGTATTACTAGGCTCGGACTTCCACCAAATGGACGTCCACGTCTAGTAATATTACACTTCGAAATGCACTTTTCGGAATTTCTGATCTAGTAATACTAGCTAATATACTACGGTTTGCGGAAGTCCAGGATGAAGTTATACTGCACAGCGTACTGCGACGTGTGGAAGTCCATTCCTAGTTTTACTGCACTAGAACTGCACTTTTCGCAGTTCCAAATGCAGTATTGCTGCATTCGGAACTGCGAAAAGTAAGCTGCCCATCGCATTGACTGAAACTGAACCAAACGTTCACCGCGCGCGATTAATGTCCCGTATCGATCTACTACATTTCCGTACTGCTACGTGAGTAGTCCTTCTACAGTGTTTGCTCGGACCTACGTTTTCACAATCATATCCCACCACTACCCCTACTCCCTACCCATCCCCATTTCAAATGACCGACATTTTTTGCGTTGCATCGCACACCACAAGCCTTCGCATTCTTCCAAGAAGCCTCCCATTCCGTCCGCGATCCCTCCCTGTTCGCACACCTCACCCCACCATCGCTCGCACTCCCTCACCCTCTCCAACTCCGGCAGACCGCACCCTCTATATCGCATCGCATACAACACGTCTCGCCACTCTTCAACGACGTTACCCGTTTGGCCTACCTTTCCTTCCACTTTGCACACCGCCACTCACTATCACCCGCACTCTCTCACCCTCCCGATCTCAAACATCCCGCACCGCACGAGTCGCATCACACCCCACCTCTAACAGGCAGCGCTTCCCGCATCGTGTCGCGCACCACACTTATCGCCACTCTTCCCAGACGCTTCCCATCCCGCCCACCATTCCTTCCAGTTTGCACAATACAGCCCACCATCACCGACACTCCCTCACCCCCTCCACCTCCGAGAACTCACTCTCCTCACATCGCATCGCACACCACGCGTCAGGCAACTCTTCAACAACGCCACCCATTCCGCTCGCCTTTCGTTCCGGTTTGTACACCATACTTCACAATCACCCGCACCCCCTCACCCTCTCCACCTCAGACAGATCGTACTTCCTGCATTGCTTTGCAAACCCTACGTCTCGCCACTCTTCGACGACGCCACCCAACCCGTCCACCTTCCCTTCCACTTCTTACATCACACTAGAGCACCACGCGCACTCTGTTACCATCTCCACCTCCAACAATCCGCACCCTTCACATCGCAACACCCTCCACGTCCAAGAGGCCGCACTTATCGCATCGCGTCGGACACCACATGTCTCGCCACTGTTCAACGGCGCCTCCTACTCTGCTCAATCGCTTCGCGCCCGTGCGAATACCGTTTCAAATACGCGCTGCTTCCCCGTGCACGACGTCGCACCACAAAGAAAAACCGTCGCTCAGTATTTTTTGTTGACTGCTGGGTCCCTTTCCAGATATGACGAGGTGGCGTCCCGCGTCGCCGCGGTTTAAATAGGGCGTGTTAGAGGTTCTTGCTTTCGACAGTTCTGCCTGCCGTGCCTTGAAAATACGCTAGATGAAATTTCCCTAGACCGTACGAAGTTTCGAAAATCTTTCAATTGAGGATATTACTGTGTCACTGCTTTTCGATTCCCACCTGTCATTGTATTAGCCATCCGGGAATGCGTGATACTCTCTTGTGCACAGAGCCAATAGCGTGCGTGTGTGTTGAACTGCAGGCACCGTCCTGCACCTCGACCACTCCCGCGTGCACGAAACCTGCACGAGGTTTCGTGAACGCGGGAGTACTCGCGAGCAGACCTACCGTCTCATACTCGGTGAAAACAAGAACATAGCTCCGCCCGTGGAAAACGTCCTACCTCTCCGATCTCTCACTCTTCCCGCCAGCCCTTCCCCTCGCAGCCATCTTTACCAGCTCTCAATATATGCTTCGAATCACGGCACTGCCTATAATCGTGTTCCGACGGGTACTCCCTTTCCGAATACGTGCAACAGTGTTCCTTCCGAGCACACCCACCTGCCGAGCTCGTCCCTAATCCTCCGCAAGGTTCATCCGCTCCAGAACCTCCTGTCCACTAGGATAATAACGTCCTTTCTGGTGATGCTTCGACGCCTTTGCTTCCCTTGCTCCCATTCCTGTGTGACCCTGATGCACAACGGGTCACAAATAAGACCGACCTCTCCATATAATCTATCGCAGTTTCTCTTTCCGAAGTAGAGAGGACTGCCGGCCCGCACACGGTTGACGAGATCATCTATATCCAAAGGGATCTCGACTTCTCTCTCGCGCGCTCTGGAGACCGCATTTGCTTCTCACAAGTGGGTCGCTCCCTCACACACGCTGTTCTCGACGAGGAGCTTCACGATCGGGGCTTCTCCACAAATCGTGTGTTGGACCACAGCGGAACGTCCTTCGGAACTGCCTACTTCCAGGACCGTATCGCGGTCGTGCGAAAGCAAGTACCGCAAGCTAACACAGAGTCTCGCTAGTTCCGCGCTTGTGGCCGCCCCACGCAGAGCGACATGCACCTCTTCGACCATCACCTGCAGACTGATGTCCACCGAAGAGCTTGTCAAGACCTCAAGGAAGAAACCATGGATAGCGAGCCTGAGGGTCTTATCTGGGACACCATGACGTCGGGGACCCACTCGCTTGTAGGTTGCATACAGATTTATACTGATAAATCCGCTACTACACCTAAGAACAGTGCCCTCGTTGCTTATCCCGTGCGTCTCACTCTCCTCAACTGCAATGCCGCTCTCCACCGTCGCTGCACAATGTCCCGGCACCCAATCGTTGGCTATCTTTCTGTCGAGCTCTTCGCCACCGTGGGCGTCAGAGAATTTAACGTCCTTCCACCTTCTTCGACTACTCGCGCACTAGACACCGAGTCCTGCATAGTACAATCCGCCCTGCACTCTCTGCTATCCGCTCTGTATGAAAAGTCCCTCGTACGCTTCAAATGCACGGATGCCTACGATCATCTGTGGAAATGTCACCCAGGCCTCACGAGCGAATGTTGCGACGTAACCGAGGCGGAGGACATCATCGGCACTCGGTCAGGCTCAAAAAATAGCCAAGCCTGCCACCACTGTGAAGTAACTCCGAATCTCCTCACTTCGTCCGCCTTATTCACGTCTCGCACCACGCAGTCCAGCAGCCATCTTCGCAGAAAAGTGGCCGACTTCGAGGCCGACGCCGCTGCTCATCCATTGCTGGGTTGGGCAGTTCAAGCACGAGCTGCCACCGCACAGGCGCGGAAAACACTCGCCAACTCCTCCCTGCGGGGGCTGCTATCATTTCTGAAAACATGCGCCCTCCTTTTGTCCAATTCTCGTCTCGATATGCACTCCATTTTCGGTTTCGAACTGGTGCACAACTTCTATTTCGGCATCTCCAAGCTAATTGAGACCTGCAAATGTCCTAGACTTGACTCCCCCTTCCTATTCACAGGGCAAGCTTCCGCCGGCAACAGTCGGAAGTAATTCAGAACCATTCGCTTTTCTCTCTTTCGCGGAGTCAACACAGTTCTGGCTGTCGTTCAGAGGCACTTCCACGTTCCAGACCTACACGTCGACTTCTCCGCTTCCGAAAAACGCAGTCGCCTGAACGAATTGTGCACGAATGAGGGAGTACGCAGTATGGTGTAGGCGAAACACTACAAGTCCGTTCACATGGCCTTTTCGACTATCGCACAAATCATTGACCGCTGCTGGGTTGAAGCTGACTCCGCGTCTCTTACACCTCTTTGCGCTCAGTAGTGAGATATTCTAATGCTCAGCTCTAGACAGGGTATCGAGAAGCAGTGGAGCTTCGCCGAGGTTGACAACCTAGAGCATCGTGTCAATGAGTTTGACGACTTCATGCTCTACATCTTTTGGGACCACCACCCCACTAGGCTCAAGACCCTCAAGTTTCATCTCCTCGCCCACCTTGCAGATGACTTCCGGAGCTTTGGAGGCCTACAGCATCTAGATGCTGGTGTTCGTGGGCACAGTCACACTGCACTCAGGCGATACTACCGCCGCACCTCCAAGCGAAGGGGAATAGCCATGGTCGAAACCGTCCCCCGAATCCAGCACTCCGAAAATCTTGCTGCTGGTCCAACTCACGTCGTCTCCGTTTCATAGTCGCATCTCCTCACGACCCCGCCCAGGAATCAAAACGACAGCACAGGGCGCGTCTTGTCAGGGAAGGCTTCAAAATGTACGTCCGCGAACTCGCTGACTTAAGAACCCTCTCCATGCCGCTTCTCGGAAACGATGACGGCCGTCTCAGCCCTGCGATGCTCCAAACACGATGCGGAGAAGCTCCTCACATCTGCATCGATGTTCTCGTCCAGCTTGTTGAACAGGGCACCGCTGTGCAGCAGGACCTTGTTCGCGCCGAGCTTCTCCCGCAGCATTCGGTTAACACGCGTGGCACTCTCCGAATTACTCTCATGAAAAGTGGTTGCGTTCTTATTGCCTTCTATCCTTCCAGTAACGACTATGATCACGACCACAGTAACATTCGAGTCGATGGTATGCAGAAACATGTCTTTCAGTGCGTGTATGGGAATAGCAGCTTCGGCCCGACGAAACGGCAGCGATTCGGCTTCGTGCTCCTGGGCGCTGACGACGAAAAACACACAGAGACTATATGGTTGGCCCAGATTCTGTCTTTCTTCCGTATGCATGCCCACGAATCAATGCAGCGTACCGGTTATGTCTTGGTTCGGTACATGCGTTGTATCGCACCAATGGATGCTATTGATGACACTCTGCGATGCATTTGCTTGCGGTTGTCTACAGATGAGAATGTCAGTCGCACAGAAAACCCGGTCCGGCTCCTAGAGATGCAGCGACAAGAGCGTCAAGCTCCTTCTTCTTCCTGGTTTGGCCTGTGCAAGGCCTCTGCCATTATTGGGACAGATCACGTGATGCGGTCAAACTTCCAGATTCCCCCGTTCGCTTCTCAGCTCCACTGCCTCTACCATTGCTTCTACATAAACAGGTTCTACACAGACCCTGATGCACGGCCAGTCATACCTGGACACTTCCCTCCAACAGACACGCTCTTCTCTCTAGATTAGAATCACACACGCGAGAAGACTACAATCCGTCTAGTTAGCTACCAACATCCAAGTACGGTTTCCGTCCTTCTCTCTCTTCTATGCGTCTACAGCTTCTCGTCCTCTGCTCCAACAGCAGCGCGCACGGGAGAATCCAAATTTTTGGCGGGAATCGTGTTTGGCGAGACGCGCCATTCCAAAGTTCACATGGCCAGTCGCTGGAGTCTGCACGTGTAACATAGCAGTCGACAATACCGCGGAGCATACTGGAGATGTTGTCCGAAAACCACATCTCTCGTACCGCTACATAAAATTCGTTCTCTGAACCCACGTTCACCACGTTTGTGGGTACTGCAGGGGCGCCTGCCAACAAATCCTAGCCATCCTGTTCACCAAACCGTTGTATCTCCTCATTCACCGACTCATACAACACCCCCTCAACAGTGCAACCATACCGAGACATCTCGTGCTGAACGATGCGCCATATACCGCTGCAAACTCTGCATAGTATCTGCGCGTTTGCCAAGGGCAGGTTGTTGGAAAGATCAAGGCCGTAACTGCGTTCGCACTGGCCACTAGGGCCCTCAGTATGCGGCAGGCAAGATACGAATGTTGCCAGCCAGGCCTCCAGGCGTGCCGGTTGTATGATCGACACGTACGCGGACGTCTCATCCTGTTGATCACGGTACTCTCGGAACTCGTAAAGGACATGTCTTCCTAAATAATTTCCAAACAATACATCCTCCTCCTCAAGATTAGGGACCTCCTTCGGTACAGAGTACTCACCGTATGCTAGATCCTCGACCTTGCTGAGTCGCCAACATGAGAACTCTGGAGTCCCTTGCTATAATTGTGAACTCACCACCCTCGCCGGCGTTTGACGCGACTGAGAAGAGCAGTCTACCCGCTCGCCGCCCGATAGGGACGTGGTCTTCCGGCAGATAGGGAAGAAATACCCTAGGCACTTTAAGAGCTCGTTCCTCTCGCTTCTCTTCCGCACGCTCATCACGTCAGAGTTTGTCTGCGCCATCCTTGCACATAGAACATGGCCTGTTGAAACACTCTCCCCGCACTCACGGCAGGATTCAGCGTCCAAACACCAGGATGACCAGTTCCCGGCGCCAACCTCTGCACGGACCATTCCAACCAGAGCCGTCGCCTCATCGTAGTAAGAACGCGTACAGTACTCCTTTCGATTGGCAAGAATCAAAAGTAGAATCGGCACGGCACCCTCCGGGCTGTCCGCGGAAGGCTCCCCCGCCACGCACGACTCACTCCGATACGCCCAGTCCCGGACTGGAGCAGAACTTGTTAGGTCTAAGTCATCAGTTCTGCGGTGGAACCATTGCAGAATCCACTTGTCGATGGTCTTACCAACACCGATGTACTTTGCGCCCACTTTTATCATACGCTTGCGACTGTCACCGCGTCGAGTTCCGGCACGCGGTGTGGCCTGCGGAGTGCCACTGGAACTCTTGCAAGCCACGTGTAGGCTGCCGTTTTCCTGCTCGACATCCTTTATTTCGGCTTGTGGTCGGAGGAACTCTGAAAGCGTTCCCTTAGTCATCACCCGCATCTTCGGAAGCTCTTGATCGCCCTGACGTAACTTCTCTTTCTAGTCGGTGATTCTTGTCTTCGGACCAGCAATATCTTGCTCCTGCGCCCTGACCTTGGTCGTCTGCTCAGCAAGCGTCGTTTGTAGCTCTTCCATCTGCTCACGCGAGATCGATTGTGAGCTAGCTACACCGGAAGTCTCAACCCTTTTTTGGGACGGCATGGGCGGAGATGGTGACGAAGCGGGTCACACCCCCGATGCACCAGGAGGACGAAAGGTCCTACGATGAGTTAACCCTACTCCACGGCAGGTGTGGGAGTGCAAAGGGGCGGCAATGTCGGGCGTGCGGACGCGCGGAGTGGACGCAATTCCCGGCCAGATGGTGAAGCTGGCTGTGGTCGAGCTGCACTTCGATTGAATAGACGCACGACCAGGAGACATCTGGTTGGCCGGACGCCCTGGTGGAGCTGCTAGTGTTATAATAGCACCATGACTCGCGAGAAGAGTGGCACCATTGGCTTGTTTGCTTTCTGAACCAGGCAGAGACGGCGCCGGCGTTGTCCGGGGCCGCACAACCCCTGCTAACCTGCCTGCCGGGTGGCGCTGAATTGCATTAACCTTGCGGTTCGGTGCAGTCACAATGATAGGCGCAGCCGGGGCATCATCGTCCCCCTCTCGCTGCTTGTAGGTGCGCTTGCGAGATCTTTGCATCGGAACAGCCCTTCTTGTCCTTTTGCTCGGCGGAGCCATAGATGCAGAGATGTGCCACAGGCAGGGCAGGGCTGACAGAGGCTCAGTGAGATGTACAATCTCGAAAAATAGGGCGCAGCTGTTGTGAACTGAGCAGTACAAGTCCCAGCTAGTAGCCACCACTGGTAGCCAGGCTCTTTTAAAGTCATGCTCGCGCGGAGAGTGCCTTCCAAAGTTTTAAGTATCATAAGCGTCAACGGCAGGACTGGAAGCAGGGGTTAAGGGTCTTCAAATAGGAATTCCAGAAAGTACCGAAATTTCAAAGTTGGGTGGTGTCACTAATGAAAGGGGCCGAGGTCTGCACCTGTCTAAATACATGGGCAGATATACGTTGTTCTTCAAGTTGAGTTTTGCGCATCAATATGCTGATGTGTCTTCACTTGCGTAGATCTCAGGCCCTGTCACTAGTGACACCCCCATAGTCTGCATTTTCATTACTTCCCAAACATCTTTTTCCTGCTATAGCGGCCCGAAAATCGCTCCCTTTTCTGGGCGGCCTTCCTTGCGGTTGAGCGCGAGTATTTCTGAGATTCTATAGTGTGGCCTGCTCGCCCAAAACTGGCTCTCTAACTGGCATGTAGTGTTTAAGTTTGTGTATCTGCACGCCTTTTTGGAATATCCTATCACATACGTACAACCTAAAGTTATTCCCGTAGTTTGTGAACAACTCCTCTGCTTCAGAATCTCACGCCCCGCACGAATCGTACCGGTGTTCAGTGAACGTAGGGCTCTATGCGACAATTCCCCTCGATCGTCGTAAAACTCCACGTTTGTGTCTCGCGCTCTAGAAGTACCACTGATTCGCTCCTCCTCATCCCCAGGCAAGTGCTGGGAGTCATTCACAAGCCCGGCCACACGAAATGGTGCCGGTACAATATACAACTTATGACTATGACCTTCATCGGACTCCGCACGCCTTTTCACGAAAAGAGCTACCCAGTTGAAACCTTCTTTGTGTACCCCCAAAATTGCACCTCCATAGATGTTCGTCTTCTCCCGTGTGCTCTGACGCAAGTCTGCGTCCACAAGCGTGCTATAGAAGTGGAGGATCGTCTCTCCTTCCGCGAAGACCCGGTCCATAAACACTCTGAGTCCCAGACCCTTGTACTTCACAGTCGACGGACGCACCACCACATACCTCGCCGTCGCTTCCACCGCCTGCAATGTTAGCGGGTTTTGCTTGTCCAGCAGGGCGTGGTACTTCGCCGGCCAGTTATTCGCCGACGCCCGTGAGTAGGGCATGGAAAGCATGGCGTCCCTGGCGTAGTTAGGAATAAAACGGGCAATGTAGTCGTGTAGACATTGATACCCGGGACGCACACAAAGAGCATCCGCATGGCCGTTCCCGCTCCTGGCAGATATATTACGTTTTACGGCGGCCAAGTATCTTGTGGCAAGCCCCACAGCCCGCAGAGAGCCACCAGTGTCGCACGCGATGCTTACAACGCTTTCGCAAAACAGCTTAACCATGCTTGGTAGAGCTTGATTGACGCAGTCGTCACCCTTGCCACACCCCACAAAACTGCGATGTCATGCAAGCACTCGGCATGATTTTGCAGTCGCGTAAATACCGCTGAACAAGTTTAACACAAGGTCACCCGGTGTCGAATATTGCAACTCCAACTCGCTGATGCCCGTGATGCTCTTCTGCTCAGGCCGAAGCGTCTTCACGCGACTTCCTTCGTCAGCTGTTCTCACCACCTCGCCGGGCTCCAGCCGCTGGATTCCGCCCACACAGTTCGTCCAGGCTGCGTGCGAAGACTACATATACCCATTGCTTTGGCACCATACCCGGGCGAACTGCACTCCAAGAGGCAAACTCCTCCCCCAGAGGTGAACAGCCCATCGCGTGATTGAGGCGTGGTCGCATCCTTTTATACCGGGGTTTTGCGTGTAATGACATCGAGCTCGGACGTGGACCATCGGCTGGTCCTCCACGTGAATACGAAGTCCTTCTGCCCCCTCCCCCTCGACGGACTGGCCCCGTCACTGTCCTGGTCGTACACCTCCCGGCGGTAACGCTTAAGGCGCGAAAGTCAAATGTCGAACTGTAGATCACTACAGCAAATGATTCCGTGGCCGGTCTTAGCAAGCAGTGCGTCTAATATAGAGATGGCGGTATCCATGTCCTTGTGGTTGGAGACACGATGGGAAGATTTGTCCGCACCCCCCTCGCTTCTGGTGTGGAACGGACGGTCCGTCAACAGCAGCTGACCTTTACCCTCCGGGCACTCACCCGAGTTGTCAGCGTGATGATTGAGAAGGTCATGGAAAGTGGAGCTGTGGACACGGCAGTCCGACTCCGTCACGCCGAACAACTCCGCGAGAAGGTACGTCGATGGATTCTCCTCGGGTCGCGATTCTTCCGACACCTCCTGCGGCGGTGGAGAGGGGGTAATACGGTTGACTGGTTCTGGTGCTCCACGAGGGAGGTCGGTCGACTCCGGCACTAACCGATTGAGAGTGGAGCGGAAACCCTCACTACCTTGGCCCGTACGTCTATGTGCCAGCACATCCTCCACTTCGTTGTCGCGACCATCCAATTCACACTCCATCTCCGCTTTCAGCCGAGATGAGAAAGAACGAGGAGGCTGCGCGGATAGTTTCACACTGGTCGTGGTGCTTAACATCGTACAAAGTTTCGTTTGCGACGATGGCTTGTAACCTCGACGGGAACAGACTGGTAACTGCCCGCATTGGCACATCCATCTCCGCGATTCGGCTTCACCCCACCGTACAGCTCGTACTCTCCTCCACACTTGCTACCCAATTCGCTTGCAGCGTGGTCTGCAGCGTGATGGGTGCAGAGCCATCAGCGAGTGTCTTCAAAGACACAAAGTCCTGAACGCGCGGACCAACGAGAAGGTAGTGTCCGACTAACGCCCCGCATTCCGGGGTTCCCACTGCCCTCGCCAGCTTCTTCCACGCCCGAGATGGAAGCTGGGCAGCAAACGCCAGACGATTTCCGCTTTGATTTCTCTTCTTCGAAGCGAATACACGTTTCCTGCCGAGCCTCCAGTGGCATACGTTCATCGCGTGGAAGCACGTCACAACCACGAAGATTCTGGGGCGATCAACAGAAAAGGTTCGTGACACAACTACTTCCCGGAACCTAGCTGACGTTTGAGGGAATGAAATTGGTGCCAAGAAGAAGAGACACCCCGTAATTCTTCTACCTGAGGGCCACATCGGCGATCTCCCCAATCCTCCTGTTTTTTCGGGCCAGAAAGACGATTGATACAGCTACGCGCTTTATCTGCTTCATCCACTCGCTGCCCAGCTCGAGAGAGACCGGGTCGTCGCTCACGAAAGAAGTGCGGAAGTCCCTGCCAGGGGTGCACTGCTTCCTCTCTATTGCGGCACTTGCCTTGATCCCCATTCAGGCCTCGTTGTCCGCTGCGGTGACAAAGTGCAGGAAGGCCGAAAGGTGGAGCTTCGTGAGGTCAAACTTCGCGTTCAACTCCGATGAGGAGAGAACGGCAATGAAGGCAGGCAGACACACGCCGGCTTTCCCGGGCCGACTGAGTACAGTCCGCGCCATAGTTACAGTGCGATGAGAAACGGAAGAGAGAAAGAAGCCCAGGAATGATGGGGATGCAGGAAGGTAGGAGCAGAGCATTGCGAGCGAAGCTAGGAGAACCACGTGGATCGAAGTACACGGAGGAGTGACGAAGACGGAGCAAGGAAAGCAGGGAGGGCCGCGTCGATATTTTGATATCGCAAGGGTGTGAGGAGTTGTGCTGTAGGAGCAGGAGTGTGCCATTTGGACTACGGACAGGGAGAGCAGCGGCCAGGAACACGACATACTCCATTACGCTCATCTTTCTGTTTCGTAACAGCAGTTACGAACAGTGGCGCCCCATTCACGATGCTTAGAAAAAGAAAAATTATTTAGGGTGCGGGGGGGTGTCACTACTGACAGGGGCTGAGATCTACACATATGATAACGCATGAGTAGATGGATGTGCGAAATGTAATCTAGAAACCAACATCCATCAGCCCATGTAGTTCCACATGTGCAGCTCTCAACCACCCTCACCAGGGACATCCCACAAATCTTATAAATTATATACTTTTCGAACGTGAAATGCAGCTACTGTGGGCTGCTCAGAATTGCTTCTTTTTGGGAGCGACGAAAAATGCTGCCAACCGTGCCCGGTCAACCTTCCGCGTTTATGGTGTCCATAAACCCCCCGCGCTACCACTTTCTTTTCTAAGTTTTTTCATTCTCTACCGTCACCCGTGCACCCTCCCCTGCACACGGATCCTTTCTCGCCTTCTCCGCCTTCACATTATGAAATGTCTCCTCGTTCACTCCCATTGTTGACACTTTCTCGCAAGTGGCGTCCTTCCGAAGTGACGGACAAACTTCCGATCACGACATCCACCCGCGACTGGCTCACCTTGGCCACGGAGCTGCAGCGGAGGGTATAATCCAAGCCGGAATCGCAGCCAGCGGCGACAGGGGAGGAGTTTTCGGCCGAAGCGGGCGTGCACCCCTCTCCATCGGAGTCGCCTCCACTCAAACTCCAGCGCCGGGACACCGCAGGCCAGGCGCGTCCTTCGTCCGACAAGCCTCCGGCACCGAAGACTGTGGACGGGGAGGCCTCCGATATGGTTGCCGTGGAGGTAGACGAGCAGCTGGTGTCGTGTAAGACCTTCGCAACGGCCGACTACGAGCCCACCGAGGTCTACGTATAGAATACGCAGACCATACAGCCGCAGCACGTTCCTCGCGAAAGCACGGGCGCCACCATAGACGGACGGCCTCCGGGCCAGCATGGTTCAGCGTCACAACCAGTACGACATTGTCGTCATGTTAGTCACAGTGCGACGGTGCGGCAATCCATCGGGACTATATATCGCTGATCAGGCCATCAAGGTCCGTAGGGCAGTGCGCGAAGGTGTCAGGTGTGCTATGGGGGACGGCCTTCATCGCCGCCGAGCTGTCCTTAGCCTGAAAGAGGAAAAGAACAGCACGGCATGGGCTCGCGAGCGCCTCCGAGGGCATCCTATCCGCCAAAAGGATGGACGGAACATCATGGACACGGAAATCATGTCCGGCGCGTCCCAGCAGTACACCTCCGCCGGACTGGTGTATATCGGCATCTCGTTTTTCACTACCTGCGGAGTGCCATCCACTTCATGCAGGCTCTCGCCGTGGAGGACGACATGGACTCACTGGCGTTGAGTCGGAAGCGGGCTGGGCAAACGATCACGAAGCCCATTCTGCTCCGAGCAACCGGCCCGTCTGTCTACCGCCGCTACTTAAGCGAAGCTAGGATTTTTCTCCGAAACTCAGGCCTCGTGAAAGTGCTTCCCCACCTGACCCTCGACACGTCAAACTCTAGGAAGCTCGGCATCACTCACCTTGATAACTAGAATCGTTGGTCAGAGATACTTCAGGTCGTAGCTCTGTTCATGACTTCCGCGTCGTGGCTCATCAACGACGCGGACCGCGACGGAAGGTGTGACGTTAAGGCTTTCTGCACGTGCGCACGCCAGCTCTTCCAAGTCTGCCTACAGTTGCTTGAGAAGTATGTCAATGGGAAGGGCCTTGGTTGTGACGACTTTCCCGAGACTGGGATTGCTCGATCGAAACTCCTCAGAATTTTCCGTCAAAGGGCTCTACCTGAACCAGATGCGCCTCTTTTCGAAGAGAAACAACGACTCTACAGAAGATCTAGAGAATTGCAACAAGGCGCGTGCTAGGCGCTTCGCGAATAAGGTAACTGAGCACTCGGCTCCCGCGCTCAGCAAGCACGTCGCCCCGGGTCCCGTTAGGACCCCAGCTGCTGGGCCTTCTGCTCGCTGCTCTGCCAGGCGTGCTCCTGCTACCCACGCGACTACACTCGAACCTACAGTCCGTGGGCGGGAAGCGCCAGGAGTGATACTCGCGACAAAAGCGCTTGCCAGAGACACAACGGCTGCACCCTTCTCACGGTTAACGCCTCGAGTAGTGGAGATTATGCAGCCGGCGAAGTGTGGTGGAGTGAAAAGGGCAGCGAGGCAGCCGAGAGCAGGGGTCGATGAGAAGTCCAAGGCGGCCAATGAGGTCATGGCCTAACGTGAAGGTGCCCCACAGATGTTCGACGACAAGGTTACGAACCAGGTGTCGGTCGACACGGCGGGCAAGACCCTGGTGTTCGAAGAAAAACCCGACACTTGGGAAAATCTGGCATACGTGGGCCCGTCAGATCACGAACAAAAGTAGTTGCGGCTGTGGATGGCGAAAGACCCGCACCCCCTGCTCTCGCCGCTTCTCATTCACATCCCCATTGAGCAACGGGCGCATTTGTAAATCTCCCTCAAGGACGTCGTAGCCAGGCGTCGGATTCAGTTCCTCGTGAAGAGCTATGTGTACTTTACCGGTCTTGACGGTATCGATGTGAGTTCGGAAATCTGGAAGCCCAACCGGCCTCAGACACACTTCTGGAGGGACGTAGCAGGCGGGGGTGAGGACTATAGCAGAGGATATGCCTACTTTGAGAGGAGAGAAGGTGAGCTTCAGCACCTCTCGTACACGTGCCTTGAGAATGTCGCTGGCTGCAACAGCATTCCGCGCGGAAGCCTCGCGCCTCTGATGTTGACGCCCAAGTAGAAGCTTTCTCCGGTTGAAAACGCGGTTTCGTTCATTTCCGGAACATTCAGCGGGGAGAATGCACTGGGGCAGGGGCCGAATGAGACTTGGCGGAACCCGATTAGCAACGAGGGGGAAGACGCGGGGGACGCAACAAGCCGGGAGCCGGGAATCGCGCGCTACTCCGGTGCACGGAGTCTGCTGATGGAAGCCTGCGAATCGAGGTGGGATTGGGTGTGGGCTCAGCGAAGGTGTGTGCAGCTGCATACGAAGGCGGGTGAGCTTGCTACCTACGTCAGTCTGAGGAAGATATCTGGGAGGAAGCTATTCATACGTAACAAGGGAGGTCAGTTTTCGGTTGCTAGGAATGATCGCCCACGGCAAGCGCCGCACAATGACTTTGATGAGGCATTGAAAGCGGAGACGCTGGGAGTTTTCTCAATCGTGAGCGGGGCAGTGGGTTTCCCATTGTGTGTGTAACTATTCACACGTGTTTGCCTATGTGCAGGAAAGCGAGCGGGTTGGCAGCGGCGGCGTCGTTCAAGATGAAAAAGATCATTCTGCCGCCGAACTCTGTGTTTTTCGGGCACTGGCATCTCACGGACGCCGGGGCTGGGTATAAGGACTGCATTTCGGATGAGTTGTCCGTATAGTATCATGAGTACTTTATGCCGGAAGGAAAAGGTGTGCTGGACCAGTTGTTCTACGCAGTGAGAGGGCTACCACAGTTCCCGGCCAGTGACATGGCCCGTCTTAGTTGTAGGAGGAGTGATAGAGGTGAAGAGTCGGACAGTCGGGACGACACGGACATGGTTGGGATTCGAGACTGGCACCAGGGCGGGAGTAGTAGGGCAAAGGAGATCAGTCCTAGAGATGATGGTTCGAACTGCGATGACCCCAAGCAGCTGGTTGTTGTTAGGACAAGTAGTGAGGAAAATTTGGTAGCTACAGGAAGAAGTGGCTCAATAGAGGCAATTAAAACGAACTTATACACTATGTGGCAGTTCGAGAACCACTTTCTGGCGAGCAAGCCAAAATTTACGTGCTGAGAAAGAGTTGGTCTCAGCATCAAGGCAGGTCGTCCAGAGAAATGGGCAATTTTGGGGCCGCTACTACAGAAAAAAGAGGTTTGAGAAGTAATGATCCCTCAGACTAGGGGGGTGTCACTAGTGAGCTGGGCTGAGATCTACGCATGTGAAAACACATGAGCAGATAGATGTGCGAAATTTATCTGAAAAACAATATCCATCTGCCCAGGTATTTTCGTGTCGGTAGATCTCAACGCCTCTCATTA
>JAUKWC010124368.1:786-22020 GCA_032356245.1 Endocladia muricata
AAAGGGAAAGGGGGTGAGGTGGAGGAGTGATGGTGACGGGATAGGGGCGACGAGTAGACGGTGATGAAGGGGTTTTTGCTGTTGTGTGTCTATTGGTAGGTCTGCAAGTATGGGCCCCACTCTGGATCGTCCACTGGACGGATGGGGGATGTGGGGCACAAGTCGTGACTCATTATGTCCTGCTTCTCTCCGACAACAGTGATTGTCTGCTCCAGATTTACACGTTTTAGATGGGCTGTAGGAAGGTGGGGCAGGGGGAAGAGGGCAGGAGGAAGGTGGAAGGACGGGCGAAGGACGGGCGAGAAAGAGCAGGGTATGTGCAGAGCGTACTGTAGGAGAGGCAAGTGCAGAGCGGGTGGTGCTAACGTGTGGGGTGTGTCTGGAATCGTGTCCTCCCTCGTCAACTTTCATTGAATGATAAAAATACATTTGTTTCGAACAAGTATCGCGCAAAAAGTGTCGAGTGGTCCGCCGACCAGGCTGGCTCATCTCGATTCTAGGGGCATGTTTCAGTCACAACAACGACATCGTACAGACGAATGGTTCGTTCGGCTGTACACGGCCCCTCTGCAGGAGAGCATGGCCTGCAATCCTACGCTGACCGGGCATGACGGAAACGTATTCGACGGCAGGCATGTAAGGACTCCACCTTTCACCAGTGCGTTGCCTCTGTCACGGTACTCCATTGTTCACGTAGGCATCGCAACACTGCTCGTCTCCGGAACAGCCTGCATGACAACGTGCGCGACAACGCGCACTGTACTTGCCCGGCAATTACGGTACGCAGTTTTGTTTGCAATTTGTAGCGCGAGGAAAGAAAATAGGCCTCACACTATATTCAGTTTAATCTGGTCATGAATCAGTTTACGGCTGTGTCATTTGGTGGGCATTTGGTGGGCCCAAATCAAATCAGGGGGGCATGCGCCCGACAAAAGTCTCAGGTTGGCAGGTATTTATGTCGTGATGTGCTGTACTTGGGCGCTACACAAGACAAGAAGAGCAGCGCTGCTTTTGGCACTGAAGGCCAGTTGCTACATGCGACATACGACACCCCCTTCCTTGGATATACTTTAGTCAACAGTACGGGTTTCATCTCAGGATTAACATGACCCTTCCTTTTGCACGGCAACTCTGATTTTGCAGGACCGCACATTATCGTGATTCCCGTTGTGTAAGCGTTCACATGGAAAGCCATTTACTAGGTGGTAGTGTGTAGTATGCTCTTTTCTCTGTGTAAAACCTTTCAAGATGTGTGGTGGTTTTTCTGCTCTGCAGTGTTCAGCCTATGTACAGTACTATATGTCGTGTCGTTTCAAGGAAAACGAGACAGTTCTTTAGACTCGTTCGACAGACTGCTGGAACACTTTGGCTCGGGTGTTCCGGAAACTGGCTCGATCTACCCATCGCAAGATGACTTCATTTCAAAACCCTTATTGTACCTGTTCACCCAGAACAGGGTTTGGTACAGAACATTGAATATATCGACTGGTGAGGCGGGGGAAGGAAACTGTGTTTGTGGTCCGTGATGAGCACTTTGCATTTGGCTGCACCATCTCTTCCATGTGTGCAGTGCTGTGTACGCATCAACATTACAGTAGCTCGTGTATATATCTCTCCTCTGTTCCCTACTAGAGGTTGTCTCAACGGCCAGGCAGGCTTTGGGCATGATTTCACAGTACACGTCGCCACGCACGTACGCGCTTCGACCGCTTTGAATCATTGCAAATTCCGTCGCAACTGCTATCTACAGAAAGTTGATACTGTCGCCGATGGGGATTTATATTTAGGTCATTGATTTTGAGTTCATACAGACATGAATTTGGAAGACTTGGTCGAAGCGCAGAAGAATTGTTAGCAGATCTTTCCTCCCGGTTGTCGCGATCCGTGACGAAAATTCGCATCGCTCCAGACTAAATAAGACTTCACCGAGTGAATAAGATTCGAGTTCCGGGTTGCAAAATTCTTGCAATAATCAGTCTTGTGATGTAAGGGGAGGTCTACATTGTCCACTGGCGTGACACACTTTACGGCGCCTCTGCCATGGTAGGATGTCACGCCCCAATTCTGTTTCGGCACTCATACTTTGGCAACAACCTCGCTGCATAGCATCCAGTCGTGCGGCCTTCTACTGTAGTAATGTCTACGATGAAAAATATCATTCAGAGTATACAGTATGATGTTTCTCGTCGTGTACTTTACACAAATCAAGTCGACATCAAACTACCAACTGTCACGACTTTCCTCATTTTCGACGCATAGGGCATTGCGCTTGCTCTTACTGCGAGCCGCATGGTGCTATGACTTTTCGACAATAGCCAAACGGTTATTGAATCCACTGTCATTGCTCGATGTACTGTAGTATGATGGGAAAGAGTGAACAACAAAGTCGGAGCAATTCCGGTAGGTGCTGTTCACCTGGTGTATTCCAACACATTTACATGCTTTGTGCTAGTCGGAAAGAACAGTTGCGACCCGGACCTGCCGGTTTCCATGGTTAGATTCGTGGGGCAAGTCTTGTTTGATGGAAGGACTGAATCCACATGTCAGCACAGGTACAAATGGACTCTAGATATGTAGCTGAATGAAGTAGTCTTTGATCTCGGAACGTTCCATTTCTAGTGTTAATCGGATGTTGAGTTTTGCCTCGCAGGTGGCCAACCGACCGCCACGAAAGTATGCAAATTATACAATATGTATGGCGAATATGCTAGTTGTTGTACGTGTAATTTGCCTCACCCACTTGTAGGATATCAGAGCATATGGTAGCATACTCCGTTTCACTAAAACTCGGACTGCGCGAAAAGTTGGCGGAGTTTTTCTATAGCTTCACTCTGCCCGAACAGAGTACTCAAAGACCATCAGGCAGGTACGAAGAACAGCGAAAGTGGACGTCTCCGTCATCCTTTACTGTCTCCGCGAAAGTTGGCCTCATATGAGGCCAAATGTCCAATAGACACTAGCTAGTGTCAATCGGATGTTGAGTTTTGCTTCACATGAGGCTGACTGACCGTCGAGAAAGTTTGCAAATTATATAATACGTATGGTGCGCATGCTGGTTGTTGTACGTGTAATTTACGTTGCTGGCTTACATGAAATCAAAATATTTGGTGGCATTCTCGGTCGCCCTAACACTCCGACTGTACAGAAAGGCCACTGAGTTTTTTTACAGCTCCTCTATGAAGGTTGTGATCCGGGCAGAGGAGCTGTAAAAAACCTCGGTACTTTTATTGTTGCCTTTGTGAAGGTTGTGATCCGGGCAAAGGCAACTATAAAAGTGAAGTGGGGAATTTCTTTGACCTTTGAATATCTCTTCGAAATTTAAAATCGCATGATACCAAATGGATATTAGATTGTGCCTCATATGAGAGTGCCTCATATGAGATCAAGCTTGGCCTCAGATGAGGCCAGGTGACCACCGAGAAATTGTGTAAATCATAGAATACGTATTATAAATATACTCATGTATCTCACTGACCTCCTTGACACCAAAACAAAGAGTGGCCTACTACGTCGTACCAAAATGCTGACTGCGCAAAACGTCCGCTGAGTTCTTTACAGCTCTAACCTGTCCGGAAAGAGCACTAAAAAAGTTTCAGGTAATTACCATGAACCGCGAAAGTGGATGTCTCCCCAATCCTTTAATATCTACACAAACTTTGACCTTACATGAGGCCAAATATACAAGAGACACTGGTGTCCTTCACATCGAACCTAGTACGTCGCTCTACTTGTCGCACATGTATTGCCGCTCGCAAAGATAGCTACAACACACATACCATCTATAGTTCTGCTAATTGCTTACGCCAACGGTATTGGTTTTTTACTGACATTAAAAATTCCCCTCCAGAGTCCCAATATAAGCACTCATTTACCTATAGAAGCCCGGCAAAATGCCGTAACTAACATTCGATTATTATACACCCGATCAAAAAGGTAGGGCCAGCCATTACATATATTTGCTAACGGCACTTATAATTTTCAACCATGTGCAAAGCTGTACAAATGAACCAGCATTGGAAATGAACTGTATTCCGGCTACCATTAATAGTCGGAGGGCCGAGTAGAATGGGAAAGGACTTATGGCTTCCGAATTTTGAGAACCACGATAATCAAGCGCTCTCAGTGGAAGTCAGGATCTCCACGATCATCTCGGGGCCTCTCCGCACAAATGATAATATGATCCAAGCCTATATGAGTGAATTCGCGGAGTAATAGGTGCATGAATTTCTTAGAAGATCCAGACAGCTTGTTAACAGTGATGCTAGTCGTGCTTTCCGCGAGGAGAGTCTAATGATGACGTGTGAAATAGTAGGCTACAACAAGTCAGGGAGCTCTCCCTATCAATCCCAGACGCCTTAAAAACTCAAGGAAGTACCGGGGATCCAAAGTATACGAAGAGAGCAGAGTCACTGATGATGATGGAAGACTACACACTTCAAAACCAAAGCCCAAATTGGATCCGTTTGACATGGAACGTGAACTCGAGGTCCAGAGCGGCTATGCATGATCAAGCGAATATACGCTTTGACAATCATGATGGGTTGAAGCACTAGTTCTTTAATGTAATGGTATACAAAAATAGAAAACATGAAAATCCAGAGCAGAGGTGGTGATGTTCTGCTCTGGCTTGATTTTCTGGTTAGGAAGAAGGCAGCTCTCGCTGAATAAAATGGGTTTCAGAACCTAAACAGGTATACTTACACCTAATTGAAGCATTGGGGTCAATTTGAGTGTAAGCCAAAAGCGAGAACACCTGGGTCTTCCAGCAGGACGATGCATATATGCACACCTCGAGGCCCACTAAATAGTGGTTTTTCGAGCAGAGGTTAGACCTACTGGGATGAGCCTCGACTCCGTCGGGCCCAACGTTTTCGGAGAGCCTCTAGCACCGAAACGGTCTAGTTTCAGGAAGTAATTTTGTATCCTTGAGGAGTTAATTGCATGAGGAAGGAGAGAATAGGATGCCAGTTCTGGTGAATTGCTTCGAAACCCGATGCGAGGTATAGAGAGCCGGTGGTCGGAGGTTGTGAGCACGAATGGGGGAACAGCGAAGTACTGGCACTTTAGGAAGCACTTTTATAATGTCGCGCCTCAATCTTTCATCACCCCAATTTTGAATAGAGCCTCCTTACTTCTACAGTCGTTCTAATTGTGTTTATGATAAGTACCGTATGAGCTCTACTGTACTCACTCTACACCTATGTACGTGTGATTAGTATTTCAGATCCCAGTGGTTTTCCGGTCGCAGTTACTAGGAAGGTTTGCCGTATCTTTATGAGCAGTACTGTATACTTCCTTCTCGGATGTCCAAAAGTTTGTCAAGGTTTACGTCCAAGGGGAGACATACTATTCTGAGCCCTGTGTAGATGTTCATCGAAAAACAGCCGGGAATTTTGTCCTGACGCCTTGCTGATGGGTGAGTACGAGCATACATCGACACAAAAGAGTTGGTGCAGCAATACGAACCGACAGAGGAACTTGTATGACTCTCGTGGGCGCAAGCCGTTCGCGGTACGACCATGCTAATGTATATTTTGATTCAACTTAAAGTGTGGAAGTTTAGTAGCGCATAAGCTGGCATCGCCAAAAACCTCTTGAAGAACCGAAAAAGTTCTGGAAGTCGTGATTCGTGCGATGATAATTGCCTGAAAATTGAAATCGACTAACTGGGCCCACGTCAGCCGACATCAAACTCAAATTGTTGTACTCGAGACGTTTCAGATAGGTTTTCTTGGTGTAAAACGTTATGTATAAGCGGGTTGTTTGGTAGCTCCCAGAGGTTTTACGAGTCAAAGATAATCACCGAGCAAAATTACCAAAGACTTCACCACCTGTTCTACACTATCAGACTCTCAGCAGCTCAATCAGTCGTTCCATTCGGCCCCAGTGGCTTAGCACTTAAATCGTAAACTTGTCGTTTATAGCACTCAAAACAATCCTTCGTCTCCTGTAGTCTGGGTGGTCCGGAGGAAGTTGTTCAGTATTGAAGATGCAAAACACCAACTCAAACTACTAGTGGTAGTAGGTCTCTGCCTGGCATAGCAGTATTGGATTGCCGAAAATGAACCTTATCGTTTAGGGTTGGAGGGTCCAAAACACAGAAGACTGACCTCAGGATTACTTTAACTTTAGTGAACAGCTTCCTCAATATAGAAAGAAGTCACGATATGTGGCTCGGACAACACATCGAAATTTGCAGATAGGCAAAGTAACTAAAAGGTTGGTAAGTAATCCGGGCAGAAATCCGCAGTTCTCTCTAGACGACACAACAAACTGTCGTCTCTACAGCTCTGAACTAAAGAAACAAACCGAGAGCCAAAACCATCAATTATGCAGTCGGTACAAGATACTAGATGTTATTGCCAATAGCAGCCTTCAAGTTTCTGTTTTAGGATATGAATAAGATTGCTTCGTAGGTTGTATCAAACGCCGCCCTGAATGACCTACATAATCAAGTTCAACTATACAGAGCAGATCAGGTACGCAATCGGTCAGAGAACCACACCGCAATAGCCTATTGTCTCCGGCGTCTAGTATTAAACGAGGATAATATTCGTTCTGACAAAGTGTGAATGGACCTCGAAAAATCCTGAACTTGTGATGGAACGCTATGACAAATGTGGTTCATACGATTGACAAACCATCTCCCAGTCAGAATAGTTTTCAGGGCGCAAACCTCTCGCTCAGTGACAGCTGGAGCTGAAACGCAGCCAGTGGATCCATGTATCAAACTATGCTATCTCCATGGACAATTCATAATAATTTCGCCTTCGCATAGTTCACACTCAAGGTGAAGTAAAGATAAATAGAATATTCGAGACTGGCGAGATACGTAAATACGGGATGAAACGAAGATGAAAGCGATCCACGAGTCAGTACAGTTTGGCCGTGACAAATGGAGAGCCTCAAGGAGGCAGATCTCGGAATATTAACCGAAACTGATATATGCAATCGTCGCAGCACAACTACACAGGGTTCTCCACGGACCGACTCTTTCGGTAACGCTGAACTAAACTTCAGCCATTATGCATCTTTGGAGCATAATTTGAACGTCTGGAGACCTTCCTGATTCGTCTAAACTTGTTTTCATACAGCCTGGAGGACATGCGCTGAGTGTGCTTTGAAGACACGAACTGCGTTCAGAGCCTGTGCCTCTGTAAAGTACGGCTCAGTGTATGCACCCTACAAGCAGCGATGCTGAAAATGTTTCCCAAAGCGATTGTCTTTTTCGATGTAAGACTACTTTCTACGTGGTACGACAAACATACCGCTTCATTTCGGAATAAATCTGAAGTTCGTACCTCTGCGCTTACCGAGCTCAGAAATATTATCTTTCTGAAACCCTCTGGTTCTTGTTCAATTCCATATGTTGCCTTCCGCAGAAGATTCCGAATCACAAACCATGCGAGAAACGGGGAAACGACTGCGTCCGTCACGGCAACGGGTAGTGCATCGACCAGACCGTCGGAAGTTGGCCACTGACCAGGTATGGCGATACGAGGGAGACAGAGATAGCTATTCAGGTGTCCTGAACCGTAGGTTATGCGCCGCACCGTGCACTGACTATGCGAGAACCAGAGGTCTCGACCAATTTGGAGCCTCAACAACACATGTTAAGTGGTGAACCGGTACAAAAACCGTTTGAGTTCGAACCAACGAGAAGGGCACCGGTGACATCAAACTCTGAAACCAGAGGCAATGGCAACAGTTATAAACGATTTGAGAGAAGTAGGGTGTTCCAGCTGGCTGTGCCAGTGTTGAGACACCTGAAGACACCCGTGCAAGTGGTTGTCTCGGCTCATGATTAGAAACGATCCCCTCTCTGCTGTGATTTCGCAGCGAATCGAATTCGCAAGTGTATATATACCCGCACCGCTGGATGCAGGAGCAGCCTGTATCACTTTGCCGTATGCTACATACTCTTACGCCGTGGCGATTTGTCCGTTGTTATAACAGATTGGTGCGCATGACGTTTGCGCGCTACATCAAATGACTGCTTGAAGTTTCACTGAATACTTACAGACCAGTGTGTGCAGCTGTTCTGATTACATCACTTCAAGAAAAGAAAAGGAATATGTATGTATATGTATACATGCAAACGTACGCGTAGTACATGCACACGTTCTAGACATCACCCGCCACATGTTACAAGGCACCAGACCCATAATTCGTCTCGTTCATACTATGCAGACTGCAAGGCATGCACGTGATAGGCATGAGTACAGAACAGTGCCTTTACCAGTTGCACTCCCCACCGAAGCGCTCCAGCGTTCGCACTGCGGCTAGGTGAGAATAGCGTATAGTCGATAAA
This sequence comes from Endocladia muricata, assembly GCA_032356245.1. Lineage (NCBI taxonomy): Eukaryota > Rhodophyta > Florideophyceae > Gigartinales > Endocladiaceae > Endocladia > Endocladia muricata. The sequence goes on from JAUKWC010124368.1 coordinate 9,098, forward strand.
GATCACAAGAGAGTCCTGTGGATTTCCCTCGACAAACGTGCCTACGCGGGCACGCTTCGACGTACCTCGCTGTCGGTTTTACTCTCCAAGTCAACTTTCCTCGCGCACTCTTAGTACTTACTTCCCACTCCCACGTCTCTGAGTCAGTATGAACGGCTTTTGCCGTCGATGCGTGGCCCTGTTGGTCGCAGTAACATAGCATAAGCCCGTCCGTTTGTCGGGGAGCAAGCATCCGCCGAAGGAACTGGCGCTGCAGGCATGCTCGGCCCGCGTGTCGGCATAAATTCGACTCTGGTCTCAGAAACCATTTGCGAGCTTCGCAAGTCCAACAGGAACTAGTGCTACCCCCACAGCCTAGGTTGAAGTTGAAATCACCGGGTATTCCCGTCATCCAAGCGGTGATGCAAAGAGAACGAAGGGTGTGCTATTGTCTGTCGTCCTTTCGTAGTCGGCACTTGAAAAGGAACGTCGGAGTCTTGAACGTGATGAGGCCAGGACCTGCCCAGAAGCTTTCATCTTCAGCTTGAAGGCTGCGACATATAGTGCGTCCCGTACAATTTTTACGCGGCCGTACCTGTTGATGACGGCGAAAAGGTTGGCTCTGAACGAGCGCGTACTCCTGCTGGGGGCTGCTGGAGGCGTCGAAAAGTTGTCCGAAGGCGAAGTCGAAGGGGTCATCGTAGTCAATACAACAATGAACAGCTTCAACGTGCGCATAGCTCGAGCGTTGCCGCAGTTGGGACTGAACTCTCCAGACATGCGGCTAGGACAGGTTTTCTTGGGCGGGTCGATGTCGGAGGTTTCCGGTGAGAACCTGTGGTTCTGCTGCGATCTTGGCGCGGCAAAATTAGCGAATGCGAGCATCCGTTACGAAGATTGGGAGTGTCCTCCCGGCATGTCGTACGTGGCGGTCGAGAAGTAACCTCTCTGTGGCAAAAGCACTTCATTCTGCATACAAGAGGGGAGGCATGGTGACGCTTTGATGAGTGGGCACCCAATGGCCTGTTGTAGTCTTGAGCTCGGGGCAGTATACTGGACTCTTTCCCAGCATCAACTTCGCCTGGTTGTCTGTCGTGAAGAGGGAAAAGGATGCCATGGTGGTGGAAGTGATCAATCTATATGTCAAATAACAGACAGGGCGCAAGAACAGCACTCCGGGATAGTGGACACGAGTTCATGGCGCTACTCCCCGGCTTTCGAAAAGCTCGCAAGTTGAGTTGGGAAAAGCACAGTGTCCCACGCACTGCTGAGATGGGTAGACGTGTGACCGAATTCAAACATTGGATCTTCATGCGTCTAGAGAGTTCAAAACCGACTTGTTCGTGGTACAACACTGCTCGAAGGCTATCGCGGATGAAGCGCAACACTGTCCGTATACCCGGTGGGTGCAAAGCATGTGCCACTACCGCTGTAGTCAGTACATCGATACTACAGAGCCTTCCATGCTTCGACAGTCAAATGACGAATAACGCCGAGGGTCGCATTTACGAGTCGTGTCTGACTCAATTATTTGAGTACAATCACCTTATGGTCGAGCCATGCACTTTTCTACACGTGTAACGGCATAATCCCGGAGCGCTGGCCCCTGCACCAATTTCGTTGTGGATAGCTGCTATGCCCCTATTCTTCCACTTCTGTCCAGCTGCGACATGGTGCTGGGAAGAAACTTGGCTGGGGGCTGAATTGTGGTCGCTTTCCCTGCGCTGCGTAAGGTATTGGCCCCAGCTTTGTGCCGGTCGAGTTGGCTGGATCATTTTACCGCTGGCGCCCCCGACTGGGTAAATCTCGAAGATTCCATTGGGGTGCCATTGGTGTGTTGCTGGCACAGTTCACGGCTACGAAGACCTATCTAGGCGACGGAGACCTTTTGTACGGATTTGTCTGTGCCAGCGGTATTCGGTCCACAAACGGCACGAGTCAGCTCATCGTTGTGCAGATCTACAGCTGATACCAGACCAAGGCACGGTGCACCTCCGTCGTCGGATGGTCGGAACAAGACAGGCGCCATGGTCGTCAGCGTGGATCCTTTCTGGCTGTTGGCACTAGCGTAATTACTGCCGAGGGAGGTAGTGCGTACCATGATGTAGATGCTTCGGGACCCGGAAACGAAGTCTTCATATCCGAGGCAGATGTGCAAGTAGTCAGTTGCCATCTGACGGGCAGAAGACCATGATATGCTTGCGACGTACTAACAAGTGGGTGTGGGAGCTAATTGGCTTCGATCCGAGGAGGAAGTCGCTCGTTCGAAGGTGAATGCCTCGCACGGTAGGAGCTGTGGTTCTGGTCGTGTACTTGTCTGCAGGACGTATGTCATTGCGTGCTGGTTCGGTGAAGTGGGTGAAAGATACCAAAGCGACGGTGGTGCTCATGACAAGCCGCGCGGCGTTGGGTATGACCACCACTGTGGTGCGGCCAGTGCCAACCCCTTTGGCGACGTTTAGCCGAGTACCGGTTGCGATTGTGTTAGTCACCACGGCCATGCACAGAGACATGAGGACGCAGTTATAAACATGGACACGCCACGGTCGTGTATGCGCTACTAGGACTACCGTAGCAGAAGAACAGCCGAAGATCCGCGCAGCGATTGTGATTAATTCCGGCGTGGAAATATGTGAGTATCCTCCACTATCGTAATCCCCATGGGTATGGATAGTCTCAGGGAGCACCCACGAGCGGTCTTTCTTGAAAAAGTTCACCCAGGCGGAACACATATTCTGACTTGCAGGCGGTCGGTGGGTGTCTTATATAAGCACCACACCATTCCTCATCGCTCCGACAGCCCACGAAACACGAAGAATTGGGAGGTTTGGGGAACTACCGTTGCCCATGCGCGAGCAAGATCGTGAGGCACCCGGTGAGGGGTGGAGTTGCCCAGGAACTTTCGGCTCAGACCGCAGACCCACGGGCAAATTCCGCTGTAATGTCTCAACCGCTGCTGTACACAAGTCCGCATGCATCTATTTGGCGAGTATCACGCAGCGACTGGGGTTCGACGACTGCTTATTGCACTATGCATCGTGACAGATATTCCATGCATGGTCGAGTTGCTGACCTCACCATGGCTCTCTTCTCACGAGCGACTGTCCAGGCAGCAGTTTTTCCGGTTGCGGAGCATTCTCATCATACTTTGGCCACTGTGCTGGACCATACAATGTAGCAATGTCGAGTACAGTGAAATGCTCTCCGCAGTAATATTCGCGCGTGAGTTGCAGATCGGGGCCCGAAAGTCGCCCTTTGTGACCTCGCACTTAGGCAAAATGTCGAGCTCAGTCCGTTGCGTGATAGATCAGTTGACTTTATGCTCCCGTTCCTCGTGAAGCTCGTCCGCTGTGTCAGAATCATCGATGGTTTTGTTGCAAGTCTACACTGGTGCCGCTAGGGGTGGTACCGAAAATGATCTTTCTGCCGAGACGCACTTAACTTCTACATCGCCGGCGACGAATATTATTTACTAGTCCGGAAATGCGGCGCAGAATGGACTGATGGATCCGTGACAGGGCTTCTCTACCCCGCGCACGCATTGGATGGATGGCGAGGAAAAAGCAGTCCGTAGGACGCACGGGGAGACACGAGGTCTGGGCACGTACTTCATAGTCGCATTTGTGCAAGCACTACTTGACGAAAAGGCTTGTCTGCGCTCTGGACGTAGCGTTGCCTGCCCATAAGAGGGGCGAATTCAGCGACATGGTGCCGATAGGATGCAGATTTTACGCGCAGTGATGCTAGGAGAAGGTTACGGGTGGTTGGTACAAGGCAAGGTTGACGGTTGGCGTTTGGGTGATAAGATGCACTCGGGATAATGTACATGCCCGTACGCGACGATACGTACCATTACCAGTAGCGCTGGTATTCGTCGCAATGCCTCCAGAGTATCATGACTACTCTTGGGATACCCTTTGACCTGACCACTCGTTTGGGGTTGGTATAGAGACAGAAAAGGATTGGGAGGGTAGGGTACTTCAGGTTTGCTTCAAAGAAGCCGCGTAGTGAACTGCGGTCCGTCGCTCAAGAGAGAGGCTGTTCTACTACCAAAGTTACTTACTGCATGCGAAAAGTCAACGCTACTTTACAGGCCGTGACTACCCGTAAGGCTATGATCTGAGTGGATTTCGAAAGCCGGCCGACAATCACGAAAACAAATCGAATTGTGGCCGTTTTCCTCGGTAATTGTTGTTGAGTCCAATTGCTTCGATGCCAGAAACATATGAAATGGGGGAATGTACTCTTCAGTCGTAACATGTTGACGGGCGCGATTCGAGGAGCAGCGAGCGACCATGATAATGTCTACGGACATATGCGGCCCGGAGTAAGCTCAATCAGGCGTGGAGAATGTTTGATCCTGACTAAGCTATCTTTCCGACTGTGTTAAATGTGCCAACTTCAGTAACGACGATCGATGCGGCTCTGGATCGGGTAGCTCTATTACTTCTTTTCGCGGGTCTCGCTACTTGAGTAGTCATTCGCCGCTTTCAACGAACGCAGTATCCGACACGGTTGACGATACTTCCATATTCTGTTCGCGGAACTCGTCCATAAGTCGCCCATCACGAGCCTTCGGCCACGTGAGGATAGTGAGGAGCTCGGCAAGTGACTCACCAGCCTCGATAAGTGGAGTAAAGACGTCATCATCAATGACACCGTGGGCATCGTCGAAGTCTGTACCCGATGGTACCCGACGCATATCATCCGTCGACCTAGTCGCTATTAGCGGCGGAAATTGCGCACCGTTGGTGCATATTTCCCCATCGATGAGTACATCGCGATCATGGCCGGTAAGGAGCCGGGATGTCGCATCCAGTGCCCGGTGGAAAATGCCTCTGCCCCGCTACCTCTACAACAGTAATCCCAGGAACGTTCAAGCTCCAGTGCATTCCGCGTCTAGTGGACTCGTCGACTATCATGATCCCCCACACCCCATAGTGGTCGGTTCAGATCGTGGGTCTCGTTCTTCTCATACGCAAAAAAGGGAAGTACCCGCTCACTCGACTCCCTGGGACTCTCGCGCAGCTGTGAAGTAGTTTCAGTCGGGGAAAGGCAGTGAACAAGACACTTACTCGTCTGCAACCCAACTTCCGTCCGGATACTGCCACAGAACTTCCGTCTCCACCTGGTATACAGAAGCATCTATGCCGATGATACAGTGCATGAACAAACTTAGAAAAGCTAGGATCGATGGTCTCCGTAGCCTGTTCACTACGACTTCATGCATATCTACTTGCTGACTGTCCCGATTTCCCAGGTCAGCTTTCATGTATTTCATGGCCATAGCAGTCGGCGGGCATGCGAACTTTGAGTGGTCGTGGGCATGCTACTGGAACACGGTGTGGGTGCGGACCAACGAGTTGAATTGGGCTGAATCCTATCGAAATCGAAACTATGCGAACCCTGCTCTGTATTGTGTTACGACCAAGAGCCTTGCTTGCGATTTCATGGGCGCAGGTTGATCGCTGGTCCATCGAAAAAGGGACATTGTGAGTGCTGGAGTGTAGTTCCAAAACTTTTGAGAGGTATAAGCACCTAGTGGACTTGAACGAGACATCGCTTCAGGTCCAAAAGTATGCACATGCTTTCTCGACATAACGTATGAACCTGGCATCGGGCACCCAAAAGCTTTCCTCAAATTGTGCATTAAATGTTGGCAGTTGCATTCTTTAGCCCAACTGGCGTCGGGAAGTACCCACACCTACCGTGATAAGATAGGAATGCCTTCTTCTTGCCATACTACGGAACCATCGCGATCTGCTGGAAGCTACTAAGATAATCAATCGTCGAGAGTATTGTGGCATTCTTAACAGAGGCACCGCGTTCGGCACTTCCCTTGAATGCATATGTATCTGATGCCGTTTTTGTATTTCAGCGTTGCCGGTCGAAGGAAACCCGACCCGAAATCCATTCGCGGACAGGAGTACCAGAGGTGGGAGATGCTCTCTATTGGTGGGCCCACTCACCCCGTCCTTCATCATTCTAATGACATCAAACGCGAGGTGTGGACGTACAGCCTGACGCTGTCTACAAAGTGTCGACTATAAAGGTTTCGTGCCAGAAAACAGATGGGTGCGATGCTTTGTGGGAAGTGTCTTGTTGCCAAAGCGGTTGTGCGCCCTTCAATAGGTGCAGGACACTGCGAAAACAAGAAAGGAAAAGTGGATCTCAGCGACCCACAAGAAGTCGCGATGGTCTCGCTGACGCACTAGAGGCCCCCAAATATTGATTATCGCAAGGTAAATAGTTAACTCTTGAGCCTCAGGTCGCCTATCTCGGTCCGGTGGCATACTGTGGCTATTTACTCCGTCTTCTCGCCCGATGGTGTCTGTGTTACAGCAGGATTTTCTGCGCTTAGCCTAGTGTCGCATCCTTCAACAGGGGTCTCGGCAACTCTAATGAACTGTACGCATGTATCTGAGGACGGATCCGTGACTTATCTCGGCTACCTTGCTGGCCATGCGCACATAGACCATGAGCACATAGTACCGCAACTATAGCGCCCGATTTGGTTCTCTGTACATGAAAGCACATCTGCTGGACTGTTTCCGTTGAGGAAAGAGAAACCAAACCGGCACTTCCGGAGTCCCTCCTTTGGCGTATCCTGCTTGAAGGTACGAAAGGGAATAAAGTTGGCGTCACTCAATCGTGAGGACAGCACATTGGTATCCACGTGCGCCTCCTCTTCCGAGGAAAGATATGCGTCGGCACTGAGGTCCGAACGGGAGCACAAGTCCATCGCAATTGTCGACATTTTCATGGCAGGGGGAGGTAAACCCCCGGAACTAGTGTTTGCGTACATCCCTGAAGACGGTGGGTATATGAGACCGTCCAACGCATGGCTTGGAAACCCCGCATCGGGGCCCAGACTGTCCATATCCCGTCGACAACCATACTGACTATTAGACGATTCTGCGTCGCGAGTTACGATAGCTGGGCGAAGAATGTCAGGGGCGAGGTTTAGCAAAGAGTCTGAATCTCTTAGCTTTTGGAGATTCCTTGACTCATTTCCCACATTATCATCGGTATTGCCGCTACCCGACTGGCCGGGCCCCCGGTCTAAAAATCATTGTTCGAGCATGCACCTCGACGGAGACACCGCGGCCGTGTTCACACATCTAACGTCATCATGGTCGGCGGGTGGGCCATAGTTGACTGCTACAGAGTAACATGGCTGCCCTCGGGCCCCACTTCATTAGGGCCAACTATGGCGGCAGCTTTCAAAACAGCATTTCGTCACAAGACGGTGGGATTTCCACGTCGAAGGACAGGTCGTACTTCGGTCGAGGCATGCTTCACGCCTCTCCTCCCACTCTGATCTCGCCCACGATATCCAGCCGAGAGGTCTGCGCTTCTGCAGCCGTGTCATCATCAGGTATGTCCATCTCTGAAAGAGAAAATGGCGTTGCTGGTGGTGCGCACAAAATGGGGGTGAACAAAATGCGGTGAGTCGTTGTGTCGCATGCACCAGCTATGGATGAATCTGTCGACTGGGCTCCGAGCTTCCGTTCAACGCAGCCGCCCGCCCTGAAAGGTCAACGTGGGCGCTAGGAAGTCAGAATGCCCTATGTGGGTAAAATCTTACAGTATCTCCAGCGCAGTACCCCGTCTAGTCGTTCGGGAGCTACTGGGCATCGCAGGAAGAGTTCAAGGTCGGGAGTTAGATGTTGTAATGAGCACGGGTCTGATTATCACACTTGAGGAACCGACCCTATGATGTGGCTCGGTTTATGCAATAATCACTGGGCAGGGGTGGCGGTTCCACCAATGAAAATCTTGTCCCTTCACGGGTGGACAACTTGTTGACTCATCTTCAGTTCACGGTTCTTGGATTTGCACGGTTCACTCCGGGGCCTATACATTACACTGTTTTCTTGCGTGATGGGCACTGCCTCGGCGATGTTTGGTCTGCCAGATGTCGGAAATTAACCGTCCAACTTGCTACCTGCGATACGGGCTGCCAGGGAAATCTATCATAGGTAGCAAAGAACCGATGCAAAGTCGCTGATCATACGACCACAAGCCAGGACTGTTTTGGTAGGTTCATTGCCGTAGTCAGTCTGGTTTACGTCGTTCCGAAATTCGTGAAGGATTGCAATCATCCTGGCCTTTCGAGTACATAGTTGAATGCTTCAAAGGGGTTGCCAACGCTGTGATTTGCGGGTCTGCGTCCTGGCTCCCCGGCTGTAGTATTGCCGCCACTCGTGCCATGCGGTAGAGTCCCGCGGCCAGATGTGTGAGAAGACTTGGCAGCATTATGATAGCCACTCCTGCAATACCATCGAGCACATTACCATCAAAGAACATCGCTACTTGGAACCCGAGAACAGGTATGAGATGGTCGCTACTAAATGGCCATAGATTAGCATAGATCGACAGGTTTGTCGTCATGTGCCGACCTACCTGCATTCTAGAGCGTCCGTGTTACTGGACATGGATGTAGGCATCCTCCAGGAGCAGCATGAGGTCTGGTAATACTCGTCGTTTTTCTAAAAACTTTGCAATTTTAAGCCTTGTGTAACTACACACAGACTTCCACCGGGTGGATATCCAAATGTGGTAATAATGTAACTGGATGCCCACTAGGTGGAGGTCTGAATCTATTATTAATAGATTCGTACTTCCACGAGATGGACGTCTAGTTACAGTAATATCAGTCACCGTTCAGAAGTTTTCGAATGTCCAGTCAAGTAATAGTAGCCGATATGCTATGGTCTGTGGAATTCTAGGGTGCCGCTATAACACTTGACGAGCTGCAATAGGTAGAAGTCCATCCCCAGTTTTATTTTACTACAACTGTACCTCTCACAGCTCCATATGCAGTACAAATCCGCATCGAACCTAGCACAAATACACCGGACGTCCACTTACCGCGGTGGACGTCTGGCCTAGTTTCAGTAGAGAGCTGTCCTACAAGATGTGCACTACTTCTAGAGTATCATGGTTGACCTAATGTATCACTATTACGCCGCATCAGCACCATCAGTCTGCTCCCAACTCCTCTTTTTCCGACGACGTATAACCTCAACGTTGCATTCTGCCTCCCGTATCTTGCCAGTGTCTGCCCACATCACGCATCAGGCTCAGCCTAAGTTCCAGTTTGCACTACCACAACAAACCATCCGACCGAACCTCTCATCGTCTACACCCCCAAGAACCAAAGATTCCCGTATTGCACCGCCCACCCCACGTTTTACCACTCCCCAATCACAAAGTAAATCCCGCCAAGCCTATCTTCTAGTTTGCACCACCTCAACCCAGTATCCTTGCCGCTCCGTCACCCTCCTCGCCTCCAACGGGCTATACTCACTGTGTTCCATTGCACACCCAATGCCTTGCATTTTTCCGAACATGCCACTCATTTAACTGAGCCTCCGGCTGAATGTGCACCCCTCACCCCCCCATTACCCAAAATCCCATACCCTCTTCACCTCCAGCGACCCACACCTTCCGCATTGCGTCGCATACTACATGTCGTGCTACTCCCGAATCACCCCAATCACCCCGCCTGGCCTCTGTTCAGATGCGGTGATCACTCTTGGCGACTTTGTGCTGGTCACATACGCATGCCGTGGTATCACAGGGAATAAACACTCATCGCTCTGTAGTTCCTATCGACGTCAGGGAACCTGCACAGATCTGACTCGGAGAAGTTATGCACCGTTGCAGTTCCTGTAGGGCCTATGGTAGGCTCCTGCGTTCCATGGCCTCGCCGCCATATCTTCGGGTGCCGCTAGACCGTATGTAACAGCGAAAGTTTTTTCAATGACCGGTATTGCAGTATGAGTGCGTTTCGACTCACACCTCTCGGTTTGGTAGAAGACTGCGAGTACACGATACTCTTTTTTCCAGGAAGTCGATAGCGTAAGCGTGTCCAATAGCGGGCCTGTCTTCCACAGTGAGCACCCTTGCAGCCACGAAGAGTGGCAAGAGCCTTGGGCACGCGGGAGTAATCACGCGAGGTTCTGTCGTCTTGTACTCGGCGAAGACTGGACGGGAGCTTCACTAGTAGAAATCGTCGTAGCTCTATAGTCTTGCACTCCTCCTGCCAGCTCTTTTCCTTGCGATCCTCCTCGCAGCTGTTGAATATGCGCCGCACCTGTCGGCGTACTCCAGTCCCGAATACGAGCAACAGTTCTACATCCGAGCACAGCGACCGGCTAAGCTCGCCCCTGCGTGGCAAGATGGATCGCCTGCAGCAAACCACCCTGGGGAGTACAAGGACGACGTTCCTTCTGATCAGGCTGTGGCGCCTTTCTTTCCTGTACTCCCATTTCCGTTCACGCGGATACCGCCGCAGCCATGAGTAAGACCGACCTTCTCACACTTGTCATCGCACAGAAGTATAGAGGACCGGCGGCGTTCGCACGGGTGGTGAAATCACCTCTATGCTGACGGACCCGAACTTCTCTCTCTCGCTCTCCTGGGGGACCGAATTCGCTTTTCGAAAGATTGCCGCTCTTTCACAATAGCTGTCGTCGAAAAGGAGTGTCAGCATTGGAGCTTCTCCGCAACTACTATGCACAACCACATCGGTACGTCCTTCGGAGCCGCCTACTTCTGGGACCTCGTCGAGGTCCTCCGAAAGTGACCATAGCAAAATAACATTTCGCAATGGTACTACTGCTCTCGTACTGACGCTCCAGAAATCGAAACACATTTCCTCTCGCATCACCAGCAGAACGACATGCACTTCGGACTTTGTGAATATCTCAAGGAAGACGTCATGGGTAGCAACCCAAGGTCGACGATGAGATCTGGAACACCAGGACGGCGAGGAACCACTTGTTTGTAAGATTTTTACGGACTTATGAGAATAAATCGGCCACCGAATGTAAGAACAGGGTCGTTTTTATCAAGCCCGTGTGAGAGATACCAGTTAGAAAGGTTGCGGGTCGCCGGCGTCGTTTTGAATCGTGCAAAACCTCGGTCATCTGACTGTATCGTGAGGCTGAATCGTGGTGTCGGTTTCTTTCGTATTACTATTGCGTAGTTCAGCATTCTCGACATGCCGATCCTTGAAGGTTGGACGATGTGCGAACGAATCCATAAATCTTGCACAGCACGGTTCACAACGAAACGATTTCAATTGCAGCAGAATGCTGATGCCTGCATTCGAGTCGGCTTCGTCAAGCACGAAGCAGAATCTCGTTATAAGCTATATGGCCATCTCTCCCGAGAAAGACGAGATGAACCCAGGCGCGAGCAACTCCGACCACTTTTGCTGTCGCCGTGCTCTAGCTGATTCCCGCAGGACGACGTCTGTATTTCAGGAAACGGATGCGGACGTCCACACGGTGCAGCAGCCTAGCAGACCTTCCACCCGTACTGCACATTTTGGGGTGCCATAAAGTGCTGACTTCCGTGGCATTCTAAAACAGGGAGGTTGGGTAACACGGCGGCTTTTCGCATAGATGCCGACTTCTAAAAAGAGTATATTTCGAACAGCCGCGTCGAGTGAGCGTCAGCATCCACTACTCGCAGTTTCTTTTTCAGTAAAACATACAGCTCGTGCTGTGAATTTTGCAGTACACTGCAGTTCCGCATCTCACCGCATGTACCTCCATGTCAGATGATGACCTACAGCCTGCCTCACGTGGATAGGCTCACCTTAAACTCTTCGTACTCTAAATTGCCATCCGACGGATCTTGCGCCACCGGAGTAAAGAGTGCCACGTACAACATGCGCAACCTGCGGCTCTAGGAAACTGAGCATTATGATCGGTGACGTTCGGCTGCACTGGCTTGCCCACAATCTTGCTGACGTTATATGGGAAGCGATGATGTGTAAACCTCTGCGCTGACTTTTCGGAGAGTACTGAAACCATAGCGGAACGCAAACAATGACTAAAGTGTAATCCGCGTCAGACGTGGCGGATTGCGAGATTGATACTGAATGTCGTCAGTTTAGTGCGTGCCTAACATAAGACGGTGAATGGTATCGTGGTGCTCAAACGTAGTGGTTCTGTCCTTCGCATTGCGCTCATGTGGTAGAGCCAGCTTTGTGCGTCGACCCGTCAGAGGTTAACAATGCGCGCGAGAATTCATACCTCTGGCACCTCGTGGTTTGCGCCGAAGTTCTGCCAATTGCAGTGCAACGCTGAGGCCTACAGTCGAGTTGGCATCATTTCATGTGGAATAACTTTTTCCAACGCTCTACAGCCACCTATCCTTAGAAGCATGTGGGGAGCACAGACGCTAACACTTGACTCCACCCTTGCCGTAGCCGTGGTACAGTTGACCTGTGTAGAACGGGAGGCCCACAATTCTTGTCCTGGACAGGTCTGACGCGTATCACACGAAGCGTAGGAAAAAACTGAACCTCAAGTCGACGCCAGAGAGAGGTTGTGAACATGTATCTCGTGGCGTTCAAAAGTAAGTAGCTTCTTAGATCGGTGGGGTGTTACTATTGACAGTGGTTGAGATCTGCGCGTGTAAAAACACATGCGCATATGGATGTTGTTATTCTGATCGAATTTTGCACATCCACCTGCTCATGTGTGCTCTCATGCGTAGGTCTCAGCCCCTCTCACTAGTGACACCCCCTTAGCCTCAAATTTCATTACTTCTCAAACCTCTTTTTCCTGCTATATTGGTCCCAAAATCGCCCACTTTTCTGGGCGACCCATCTTGCGGCTGAGCCCGAGTCTTTCTCAGCCGGTGTAGTGTGGCCTGCTCGCCAGAACTGGTTCCCAAAATGCCATGTGGTGTTTAAGTTTGTTTACCTGCACTCTACTTTGGAAGTTCCTACGACGTACTTATAGCTAAATTTATCCCTATAGTTTGCGAACAACCCCTCGCCCTTCAGAATCTCACGTATCACATGAATCATAACGGTGTTCAGTGAACATAGAGCTCTCTGCGACCGTTTCCCTCGATCTTCGTAAAACTCCACGTTTGTGTCTCGTGATCTAGAATTACCTCTATTTCGCTCCTTCTCA